>JAODAL010005404.1:0-143968 GCA_025379985.1 Phyllomedusa bahiana | reverse complement strand
AAAAAATTTTGGTCCTCCAATGCTCCATTCCCCAGAAAAATTGATCTAGGATGGGTCATTTAGGAGGTTTTGTTGGGGGAATGAAAACAAACGCCTCTGTTAACAAAGCTTCCCAACATAGTAGGAAGGACACCCTTCCTCTTCCAATGTGTGAAAATCATTCCCACATAAAAAAAATACCACAAGATTTATTCCCATGTCCCTTATGGGTCTTCTTTGGGGGAAAATCTGCCTGTGAGGTGCCCAAGAACTAATCCTGCAGCCCAAGCAACTGTTTGTAGCTGCTGACCGCCAAAAAGAGCAATTTGGGTTTAAAAATCCTGCCAGATCTAAAATTCCGTCCACAGGTGTCAACTTTTGCATCAGAAGTTAAAAGCACCCACCCCAAAGTTCACAATTTAGTGATTCTTACATGGAAACACTTACGGGCCATCACCTTTTTCCCCCAATAGCACGTTTTTAAAATCCCTTGACTATGCTACCAGGACTGAAAAAAAGGATGGCACCACTGTAAAAATGTCTATTAAAACCCCTATTTTCCCCAAAACACCCAAGGGTTCTGTCATTAAGGGGCGCCTGAGGGGTGCAAGTGGATAAACGGGCCCCTGGGAATTAATGATAGTGGCTAAGAAGGGGCCCGCCTGCTCCCCTTCACCAAAAAATTTGTTTTTTAAAAAAAATCGTTTATTTTACAGATTTAATGAAATGTGTTCAGTTACCTGCGCCCGCAGTTCCCCCCCGGTTGTGAAGGCAAAGCAAAACGAATCGTTCTCGCAGTTTTGATTTGCCCCGGAAGTTTTTTCTAGCTCCCCTTTTTTAATCTTCAAGGTGCTAATTTCCCGTGTCGCCCCCCCAAGGTCGCCTTCTAGTGTCCCACACGTACTGTTTTTTGGAGTGAGTCCATATTCACCTGAAGAATTCCTCCAAATCTGACGCCAATTTTAACTTTTCCCTTTAGGGGCAACCAGAGAGCTTTAAAAATTCCCCCACCCCCCTCATTTTTCCTAGGTTAAATAGGAATTTTAATCTGTTTTCAGCTTGGGGCAAATGATCAAATGGAGGGTAAGATATCAGTTTTGAAACCATTTGACAGGCCCGCTGATTCCCCAAACCCCATATCTATTCTAGAAAATGTGATCGTACGAAAAACAGGATAGTGAAACCGTAGGGGTTTAGCAGCCAATGTTACAAGTCCAACTTCAATCATGTGCCCAAACGGAGAATGCTGAGGGTAGTAGTACATTATTTCTGATAATTTTCCCCCAATGTGGGTCCCCCACAGTATTAAAAAACCCCCTTTTTTTGAATGGGCTTTGGATAACCTACAAAAAATTTAAAGCAATGTTTTAAAAGGTACTGCAATTATGGGTGGAGGTATATAAATGTTTCCCCAAAAAAAAATGTGCAAGTATTATTTTACAGTATACACTTTTAATATCCCCCATCCCCATCTCCCAATAGCCAGAATTCAAAAGGAAATGGATTATGGGTGATGATACGCCCCCCCCCTTTGAAAAAATTATGTGTAAACAATGATTCCCCCAACCCCCCCATGCCCTTTGAAGCCATTTTACTGTATCGGACCCATATGTGTCCTTGAATAAACAAAATAGTGGCTAAATTTTGGGGAAAAGAAAATTAAACATGATACTTTTGTTTGGGTCACTCAGTCCCCTGCATTCCGGGGGAGCTTTTTATCTTATCCCCCATTTAAAATCCTGTGCCATTAAAAAGCCAGTAACTTTAACTGTCAAGATGTGGATGGAAGCCGTCCAACCTGCCTCACAAAATAAGAAAAAACTGGGAAGATAAAACCCCCCCCCCCCTCAGGATAAACATGTAAACCAACAATTGTAAAATTTTACAAAATACAAAAAATTAAAAAAATGCAAAATTGAAAAAAAGCCCTAAAAATGGGTAAAATCCCCCCGGGCCGGGGAATGAAGGAACAGTTAATGCATAGAACAAACTAACAGTTCTTCTCCAACCACCCCTGCTCCCAAAAATGTATTTTTAAAAGAAAAATAGAACTGGGTTGGGAGGACGAAAAAATAAAGCAAGGAAATCAGAGAGGGAAGTGAAGAAAATGTGTACAGTGGTGACACTTATTTTTCCCGGATCCTTTGGAAGGCGTTTGATCGAGGATTCTTTTTGGGCAATCCCCTTAGGTCTCTTGGAGTTAAAGAAATGCGTAGAGTTTAACGCCACCATCGGGGCTGGCTGGAAAACATGGGTATTGACCCCAAGGCCCCGGGCCGCCCTTTACATCCGGAACTGGCTCTTTTTTTTTAACCCCTGTAGAGAAATCCGGATGAAGGAGATCCGACAGCCCTCCCCCATGACGTCCGTGAAGGCGGGGCTTTGCGGGAGTTATGTCTCTATCTTTAAAAGGTCAGCAGGGTTAACCAACTGACTAGGCGGGGGGGCCCCCGGGGGTAAAGGGCCTTTTTGGGCCCCCGTGGCCCTCTCAACGCAAACAGGAAGTAAAGGAGTCCCTTTCCAAAAAAATTTTAGTGAGCCAGGTTCAAAAACCCGATGGGTTGGAGCCCTCTGTTTTTTCGGGCACTCCCCGATGCGCACATTGTTTTGCGGAGCGTTCTCCAGATCATCCCTCTTGGGGTAGGTCTTGTCACCTGAGAAGGACTCCCAGTTTTCCCCGCATAGGGGTGAATTGATCCTCCAAAAAAACGATTCTGGTTTTAGAGCTTTGACCCCTTTAGCAACTCTGATTCAAACCCATGATGTTGATTCCTCTTTAAGACCAAATTGTGTAGTAGGTGGTAAAGCAGTATGGCTTGGTGAACAGCTTGAAGAATCCCCAGCGTAGGTTTTGTTTTCCTCTGTGCTTTTAAATAGGGGTGACGGTATTTGTTTAGGTTGGCTCCTGGGGATTTCTGTGGCATTTCTCTTTCCGTGCTCTTTCTTGTTGTCACAGCCACAGCTGTTATTTCCGATCCCCGCTGTTGCTTATGGGGGGCTTTTGCCCGAGGAAGATGTGGATTTGTGGGATATTGGGTAATTTGCCTTTTTCCCGCGGTACCCCTGCTTGTTCCCTTGTTTTGCAGGCCACGCTGTCCCTGGGCTTCTTGTTCGTCCCCTCTCACCTTCTGTGGTCCTTGTTGCGGCGAGCATCGCACCCAGGTCTGGAAAGTGACCAGAATTCCAGTGAGTATGAGAAACCTTGTTGTTGTCCCGGAGTTGTAAGTCCTATGCCCGTCCAAAAAAGGATTTAAGGGGGCGTGCTGGAGTCCTTCAGATGCTGCCGCCGCTTGCCATCGGCTCCCCCCCCCCTACTGTTAAAAAAGTTACACAGGATGAACTTGATCGGTCCAAGGTTTTTTCATTGGACTATGCAACAAGAAGTCTAGCCAAAAAAATTTAGAGCATACTAACCAAACCTATCCCAAAAAAAGGGGGTTTTTTAGAAAATGGATCCGCATTTATGGGATTGGGGGTATTGAGAGTTGGAGGTCAACCAAGAAAGCGAAATAGACTTTGCTGAAAAAATCCTTAGTAAATTTCCAGGGCTCATAATTGCTTCTTTGCTTTTACAACATTACCACAAAGAATAAAAATCAGGGTCGGCTGTTTACAGAAGGGGCTTTACGAGCTGCTGGACTGTGGATAGTTGGAGCAAAGCGATACATGAGTAAGTTTATTTTCAAACGTGTTACCTGCCGAAAAATGCGAGGTATTTTCCAAACACAGAAGATGGCCAAGCTTCCATCTGACAGGATTAGTACAGATCCTCCTTTTACCAACGTGGGTCTTGATGTATTTGGTCCCTGGGCCATAGTTTCTTGATACACCAGAGGAGGTCAATCCAACAGCAAACGGTGGGCAGTTCTGTTCACTTGTATGTCCCCCCGAGCCGTCCATATAGAGGTAATTGAATCTATGGATAGTTCAAGCTTCATAAACGCTCTTAGGCGCTTCATTGCCGTCAGAGGGCCAGTGAAACACATTCGTTCTGACAGAGGCACTAACTTTGCTGGAGCAGCTAAAGAACTACAAATTCCTACAAACCTAGATACACTCAGTGTCGAAAGATACCTATGTGAGCAAGGTTGTACTTGGACTTTCAATCTACCGCACTCTTCTCATATGGGTGGAGCTTGGGAGAGAATGATAGGGATAGCACTAAAAATCCTGGACTCTATACCATTGCAAGTTGGTACAGCAAGACTCACTCATGATGCTTAACTACCTTTTTAGCAGAGTTTCAGCCATCATTAATGCCAGACCCTTTAATCCCAATTTCAAGTGATTCCAGAAGATCCAGCGATCTTTACTCCTGCTATGCTGCTTTCCCTCAGAAGACTGGCATTGTTAATCCTCCTGCAGGAGAAATTCAAAATCTAAAGATCTTTACAAACGTCAATGGAGACAGGTTCAAAGCCTCGCTAATACCTTTTGGTACAAGTGGAGGAAACAGTACATCTCCACTCTACAACCAAGGAATAAGTGCAAACCACCAAACCAACCTCAAAATTGGTGATGTCATTCTTATGAAAGACTGTCAATCACATAGAAACGAATGGCCTTTAGGACTTATCACCAAAACACTCCCAAGCGAAGACGGAAGCATACGCAAAGTAGAGGTCAAGGTGCACAGGCAGAATGAGACTAAACTGTTCCTCAGACCAGTTACTTAACTCATATTACTGTTTTCTTCTGAGGACTCTGTTAGTGGAATCAATTGATGCCAGGCGGGGAGTGTGCTGCTCATAGACATATATTAATGTTTTTACTTGTAATTCACTATGGTAATTTAATATGGCTTACATGCATTAGTTAAATAATTAATGCCTTTGGTGCCACCTTGTGGCCTTTGTTTGCAGGGTTTCACAAATGTTTGTTGTTTCCTGCCTAAGAGGAAGTTCTTTTGCATTATGGGTAGATGACTCATTTCACCTCATGTCTACACAGAGAGGACATCATCAGCCATCTCATCTCTACTCTTGTTGAAGGCAAGTTGGTAAGCTGTTAGGCTGTGAAAATGTCTAGCTATATCTAGCTTCATAAGCACTGCTAGTACAGTTTAGAACTTGTTGTGTGTAGCTATGACAGATTATACTGTGCTGTTGTTCAGATTGACCTGGCCATGCTATCCACCATGCAAAGTTTACTGTATTTCTACCTTTTACACTGTTTCTATGTTTGTTACAAACAGCCTATGTGTATTCTAATGTACATTTTTGTTTGTCCATCAGTTTTACCCAATCCTACATCCTGTTAATAAAACTACAGACTTCAAACACGGTCGTAATTATTGACAAGTAGGAAGGCGTTTAGCTGCCTGTCGAGCTCCACATAGACCCCGGGGGTACGTGAAGTGGGGGCAGGACAACCAATATAGACCATTTACTAGGGGGCAGAGTGATTGGGTCCTTTAGCCTCTACCCTTATAGACCATTTACTAGGGGGCAGAGTGATTGGGTCCTTTAGCCTCTACCCGTATAGACCATTTACTAGGGGGCAGAGTGATTGGGTCCTTTAGCCTCTACCCGTATAGAATATTTATTATGGGCAGAGGGACCGGGTCCTTTAGCCTCTACCCATATAGACCATTTACTTAGGGGGTAGAGTGATCAGGTCCTTCAGCCTCTACCCATATAGAGCATTTTCTTAGGGGGGCAGAGGGACCGGGTCCTTTAGCCTCTACCCATATAGAACATTTACTAGGGGCAGAGGGATCGGGTCCTTTAGCCCAATAGGAATTAGGCTATGTCTACACAGCACAGAAAAACGTCAGTTTTTTCAGCGTTTTTTGTTTTCCAAAAACGCTGAAAAAACGACTGAAAACAGGTCTCATAGACTTGTATAGTAAAATTGTCCTGTTGTCTCCACAGAGCTTCTTTTTTTTGCTCGTTTTTGCTACTGGTCGTTTTTGTGAAACATTGCAAAAAACGACTGAGCAAGGCAGAGAATTTACTATTGGAGTCTATGTAAAGTGGTGGATGTTTTTTGGCACTTTTTTTGCACATTTTTTGCAGACATACATAACAAAACTATTGCTTTGCATCTCTGCAAAAAAATTGCGCCAAAAAACGCTGCAAAACCGCATAAAAAAGCGTTCAAAAATCGCGCCAACAAAAGGCCGTTTTTTCAGCAGCTTTTGGCAGGCAGTGGACATAAAACTCAGTTTTATGAACGTAGGATTTGGTTTTCAGCCTTAGACACAAACTGAAATCTCATATGCGACCAAAAATCTCTTCAGGGCAGGGAGACTGTGGATGGATGGTTCCAACGTACTTTGTGTCCCAGTGCTGAGATCTAACTGGTGGAACATGACTGAGGGGTTGAGCTGTCTGAGGAGGCGGGAATGAGTTGTTACTTCGGTAACAGGGTTGTGTGAGGAAGATACGAGTCTCATCGTCTCCCCTCATGGCTCCCAACCTTGTGTCAGTGATACCAGCGACTGACCAATGGTAATTCCCTCCGCAAGTCCCTCCTGTGTAGGTGAATCATACAAGGTTCCATGTTCACACTGCGCATGTTTCATTTACAGTTAGGGCTGGGACAAGACAACTTTACCTACACAGTTTGTAAAAAAAGGAACGTTTGGGAAAGTGTGTGACAGAAAAGGTGCAGCCTCCCGCTGGATGTAGGGGCTGTGACGTTACACCAAAAGTGTGCATAGCCCTAGCCTGAATGTCACACACTGGGTTACACATACATAACAACCATAAAGCCGCCTCGTGTGTAACAACATCGCTGTGTTATGTGGTCGAATTAAACATACAAAAAACACATTTCATGCCTGAAATCCACGTCCTGGTGATGTTTTACCACAGATTAGAAGCATTTGATTTTTCATTCATGTCCACATACTTTGTGTTGAGTTTTAGAGTATGTCCACACAGTGTATTTGCGGAGCATACCTTGGGGTGTAATCGCGATGCACAATGCCCAAAGTATGCCCCGCAAATGCAGTAATTCATAGCTCTCACTGAGTGCATGATTAGCTGCCGATTTCCTTGGTGCAAACTGTCCGCCAGCAGAAAGAACTGACATGAGCCGGGGAAAGTGAAGGTGGATGGGGGGCCGGCGGAGCAATTAGATGAGTCAGCCTTAGGGTAGGTTCACACTATGGTACTAGCTATGTTGCAGGTATCCACTGGAGTACCATGAAAAATGTACCCGGTGGATACCGCAATGCATCCGCGGCGGCCCCATAGGGAGTAATAGAGCAGATGTAGCCCTGTGTGGACTAGGTTTTCTCTATTTCCCGGTAGCATACGCATTTCCTGCGTGAGTCAATAGCTTAGTAGACTACGCTCTTGAGTCCCATTAGATAAGCTAATCCCACCAGAAAATAGAGGGCTATGTCTGCTCTATCACTATACAATACGTCTGAATTAAGGCCCGCAACTATAGTAATTCATAGCTCTCATTGGTAGCTATGAATACCTGCCGTCTTCCCCAGCATACGATACATGACGGGAGAAAGAAGGGGAAAGTGAATGTCTATGGGATCGCTTCACAATTACACGCTGGCCAGCACATACTTTTGAAGCAATATAACGGAACGCACAGTACGTGCCGAAATACGCCTGCAATACCCTTAAAATGTGTCAGGTGTATCAGGCATATCATAAATCCGTTGCATGTTTAAACTGTCCGATCTAAGCTTACATCATTTATTTAGCTTGGTTTATACCATCAGTTGCCTATGCATTGCTAAGTACCCCTCCAAAGTGTTTAACCCTTGCCGAATGCCTGAAAAGTAGTTATGCCAGAACATTTTTTTAGTTTTTGCTCTTGTTCAACAGTTGTAATTATTTTTTCAATGACGCAGTTGGATGAGGCCTCGTTTTATTCGAGAGGAGTTGTACTTTATGGGGGAATAGTTTAAGTTCACTTATAAATAATTGCAGTATTTTTATTTTTTTTTTTTATTTTTTTTTTATTTATTTTTATTTACACCATTCACATTTCATTTTATTAAATATTTATTTTAAATTTTTTTTTTTACACTTTATGTTTTTTATAACTTTTTTTTGTCTCCCATGAAGGGAGAACTGTTTTACATTTTTTTTTTATTTTTTGCACTTAGTAAGATATTAGCATATTCATATATGCTAATACGTTCTAATCTGTGTCAGTCTGACACAGGCAGTGATTAGGTCACCACACAGTGTGTCCTGGTCACTGGCTTCATACAGAGACAGCGCTGGGGCCACTCTAGGTCCCCAGGGCTGACTGTGCAGCCGTTCCCCGGGCTCTGTCGGTCACCGGGTGTTCCGATCACCCGACAGAGCAGGGAAACCCTTTGATTGCGCTGTGGTAACGCACCGCCGCAATCAAAGGGTTAAAGCACCGTGTTGCGTAGGTTTCCTCCGCTCCCCAGTGCCTGCAGGAGATGCTCTGGGATCAGGGCTGTGTAGTACAGCCCCGATTCCAGCACAGCTGTGACGCCGGGTGCCGCAAACTCCGATGTCTGCAGTGATGCCAAAAGACGTCGCTGCAGACGAACGACCCGCACCGGCCACCGTCAAAAGACGGTGCGCGGTCGTTAAGGAGTTAAAACACATAATAAATGTGATGTTAAAGGGAACCTGTCACATAGGTCATGTCACCCTTGCTGAGGGCAGCACAAGCTAGTGACAAAAATGCTGGGCCAGATTTATCAAGGCAGTTGCCCCACAATTCTGGCAGAATTTGCGGCAAAAATAATGAAGTACATGCTTTACACCACATTTACTATGTGTTTTAGACAGTTTCTAGACACTTCCATCTAACAAAGGGGGCGTAGCCTTGATAAAAGGGACATGGATTCGTGGGAAAAGGGTGTGTGGCTTTGCATACACCAAAAAAGAGCCAAAATTTGGGTGCATGTTAGTGGCATAAAGTAAGCCAACTTAAAGGTGGTATAAACTAGACAGTTTTAACCTGCACCTGATTTATCAACACTATAGCAAATGTGGCAAATTGTAAGACTGGTCAGATATAAAGTAGTACAAAACAGAATACAGTACATGTCTTTGTAAGACCAAATTTCAACTTTTATCCCCAAAAAGAACCCAGCCCACCTCCCAAATCCATCTCCAGATTCAGAACAGTAAATATCCATTACAATCACATAACAATGCAATATTAATAACATTCAGTTCCTATCACAATAAAAATTTTACCTGGCTGTCGGACGGCCTCCATCCACACAACTGCCATAGACGCAGTCCCAGGAACCTCTACACCGAGATCCCCAACAAAGACTGTCTAATCTAACTTAGAACTGTCTACGAGTTAGACAGTACAGGCAGTCCCCGACTTACTTCGTAAGCCAGGGACAGCTGACAGCGTCCAAAGGCTGCGGTGGCCCGGGTGCTGTCCACGGTCTTCGCAGCTGCATGCGACTCCTGGGAGCGCATACAGCTGACTCTCCAGTCCGCGTCCAAGCACTGCCATGGCCCGGGCACCGGCGGGGATTGCTTCGGCTGTATGCGACTCCTCCCGAAGCGCATAGAGTGGAAGCCTCTATTGCGGAGCACAGAGCGAGCGCACACCTGCGACCTTCCGGAGTCTCCGACACAGGCAGCGTGCGATGTTATCACGCTGCCTGCGCGGCCTGATGACATCACTGGCCTGTGCCAGAAGACTTAGGGCGAAGTAAGCCTCGGAGCAGCAGGGGAGCGAGGTGAGTATTTGTATTTGTTATTTTTTAATAAGCCCTACTATCTATACCTATCTATGGGGGACATACCTGCCTATAACTATCTATGGAGAACATATACCTGCCTATACCTATCTATGGGGGACATACCTGCCTATACCTATCTATGGGAGACATACCTGCCTATACCTATCTATGGAGAACATATACCTGCCTATACCTATCTATGGAGAACATATACCTGCCTATACTTATCTATGGGGGACATACCTGCCTAGACCTATCTATGGGGGACATACCTGCCTATACCTATCTATGGAGAACAAATACCTGCCTATACCTATCTATGGAGAACATATACCTGCCTGTACTTATCTATGGAGGGACATACCTGCCTATACCTATCTATGGGGGACATATCTGCCTATACCTATCTATGGAGAACAATACCTGCCTATCCTATCTATGGAGACATATACTGCCTGTACTTATCTATGGAGGGACATACCTGCCTATACCTATCTATGGGGGACATAACTGCCTATACCTATCTATGGAGAACATATACCTGCCTATACCTATCTATGGAGAACATATACCTTCCTATAATTATCTATGGAGGGACATACCTGCCTATACCTATCTATGGGAGACATACCTGCCTATACCTATCTATGCTGGACATACCTGCCTATACCTATCTATGGGAGACATACCTGCCTATACCTATCTATAGGGGACATACCTGCCTATACCTATCTATTGGTGACATACCTGCCTATACCTATTGTAGGAAGACACAAGGTGCGGTAGTGGACGGACGTTATGCGTCACCGATCTGCCTAAGATCGGTGAAATAAAGCCCATTTGTTTTGGTGTCAGCGGCAATAGGCCACTGACACGTTTGTATGTGTAGTATGGCAGTACTGCCGTGATCCGGATCGGGCTTTATTGGAGCAGTCTATAGAGTTGGGTGGGATGGGCTGCTCCCACACTCCAGTCCTGGGCTTACCAGCCCTATATAAGGCCAGCAGGCTCAGGTCAGATGGGTTGTGGTTCCCTTCCTGTCAAACACTGCTCAGTGGAGTGAGCAGTAGTGAGAGAGCCAGAGCTGGGCCTTGATAACCGGGAAGTACTACAGAGACCAGCATACGGTATTGTGACTGGAAACAAGGACTGTGGTTTATGTTTGTTTTTGGCTGAAGCAAGCCCTGCTGTTTATTTTCCTTGTTTATAAAACCGATGGCAATAAACCCTGCAGTATTGCACAACGAAGGACGGCCTCCGTTTGAGCTAATTCCCACAATTGGTGTCTCGGATGTGGGCAACATCCTGGAATAAGAGGCTGCATGTGCTGGATTAAGGCGGCGGCTATGTTTAAAAACCAAACAAGCGAAATGGAGGAGCTGCTGAAGCACCTGGTGCAGGTGAGCGCCCAACAGCAACAGGCCCATGCTGAGTCCGTGCGGTCACAGCAGGAGACCAATCAGCTCCTAATCAGGCAGATGGCCACCATGGAGGAAGCGATTCGGACGAAGGAGGCACCGGCTACACCCTGTCAGGAGGACGGACAGCAGGCGCGGAAGAGGGTACGAGACGCCCTGCAGAAGATGACCCCAGAGGACGACGTGGAAGCTTTCCTTACCGTCTTCGAGCGGGTGGCTGAACGGGAGAGACTACCAACTCCGCAGTGGGCAGAGGTCCTGGCCCCGTTTCTCACTGGCGAGCCGCAAAAGGCTTACTATGACTTATCTCTGCAGTATGCCAGGGAATACCCTCGACTCAAGTCGGAATTCTGGCGCGCCTGGGCGTGATGGTCACAGTCCGGGCACAAAGGGTGCATCAGTGGCGATACAGGAGAGACAGGCCCCCCAAGGTCCCAAATGTTTGATCTCCTGCACCTCATTCAGAAATGGCTGCAGCCGGAGGTCTGTTCCCCAGCCCAGATGGTAGAGAGGGTCATGATGGACCACTTTGTGCACGCTCTTCCCAAGCCAGTGCAATGCTGGGTGGTGCAAGGGAATCCCCAGACGGCGGATGACTTAATCGGCTTGGTAGAGAGATATCAGGGCATGGAGGATACCCTGGCTGATCCAGGACCCTTTGCCTCTCCCTCCTGGCAGACCCCGACTGACCCAGGAAGTCAAAGAAGCGGGTACTAAGCTCCCTAGAGACGCCCGTCCTAAGGCCAAGGCCCTGCCAGCGCCGACATCCCGACCCCCTGTCCGGGACATTATCTGTTGGAGATGCCATGCTGTGGGGCATGTGGCGGCCCGGTGCCCCCTTGGCTCGGAACCGATGGACTGTTCTGTTGGGCGGCGTACGTCTCTGTTGGCGCTTCCGGCATGCACAGCCAGGTTGGACACTACCAAGGGACTTCCACTCTGTCCCATCAGGGTGAATGGTACCCCTGTAAGGGGACTCCTGGACTCGGGAAGCTTGGTTACTCTCCTGACAGCCAGTATTCCCCATGTTTGGTCCCAGGGAAAACTTTGGGGGTCACCTGTATACATGGGGATACCAAAGCGTACCCCGTGGCCAAGTAACTTTAAAATCCGATGGGGGTACGGTGTCACACCATGTAGGCATCGTGCGGGGATTATTGCACGAAGTTATAATTGGCCGGGACTGCCCTCTCTTTTGGGGACTGTGGGAAGGTGCCATACAGCGAAAGCACCCCAAAAACCCAGACAGTCCTGAGAGCACTGACCATGAGGTGGTCCCCGAGTTCCCGTTCTCCGTCATGGTAGGAGATGGTGAGGGGGAGTCGATCCTTGATGAGACACTGCCAGACCTAGGAGTATCTAGGGGAAATTTTGGGACGGCCCAGCTGCGGGATGAGACCCTAAAAGGGGCCTTCAACAGCGTGGTGGTACTTGATGGGGTACCCCAAGAGTCAGGGGCTGAGGAAAGATTTCCCCATTTTGCCGTAAATCAGAATTTGTTGTACCGGGTGACCAAAATCCGTGAGGAAGTGGTGGAACAACTTCTGGTTCCCACACCATACAGGCGTATGGTAATGGATCTGGCCCATAGTCACGTGTTGGGGGGACCCCTGGGAGCCGATAAGACCGCAGAAAGAATTCTACACAGATTTTACTGGCCAGGGTGCTACCGGGAAATCAGAGACTACTGCCAGTCCTGTCCCCAGTGCCAGATCACCTCCCCTGTTGCCACTAATACCATTGCCTATTATCGAGACACCCTGTGAGAGAGTAGCAATGGATTTAGTAGGGCCCGTGGTAAAGTCGGCTAGAGGACACCAGTATATTCTAGTCGTCATGGACTACGCCACCAGGTACCCAGAAGCTGTACCCCTTAGAAATGCTTCCTCCAAGGTAATTGCTAGGGAGCTATGGCACATATTTTCCAGAACGGGCTTGCCGAAAGAGATCCTGACGGATCAAGGGACCCCGTTTATGTCGAGAGTTATGCAAGATCTTTGCAAGGTTCTGAAGGTGGCCCAACTACGCACCTCTGTGTACCACCCCCAGACAGATGGCTTGGTGGAACGTTTCAACAAGACCTTAAAGGCCAACCTGTCAGACCTGTGTCCCATGTCTCGTGTCTCTGGATGGCTCTCTGCCCGACCCCCCCCACCCGAACCTATGATCGTCCTCGCTTCTATTTTCGCCAATAGCCGGCCTGAGCCGGGCCCGGGGCGCCTTTCTCCTGCTCCTACCCTGCTATAAGGAGTCGGACTGTCAGGAGTCCCTTGGAGATAGACCAACACATCTTGCACTTTGAGCGTAATAGCGGTGGTGCTGAGACCCCTCAGCTTTAGCTTTAGTTTTAAATTTAGTTTTAAATTAAGTTTAACTATTTAGTTTAATTCAATTTTCATGTAGTACATCTTGCCACTTTGTTCTGTGGAAGTGTTTTGCCTGCTGTCCATGATGATGATGACTATTATGTTATGTTATCCTCTTTTTTTTTTTTTCTTGTAATTCGCCTCTGCACTAGCTTGGGACCTACACCAAATCACTCAAATGTATGTTGAATTTCATCTTCTGTCTATTGATTTGTGAAATGTATCTTCTATACTTTGTCAAAAAAATTCAATAAAATTTTTTAAAAAAAAAAAAGACCTTAAAGGCCATGTTAAAGAAGGTAGTAGAGAAAGATGGCCGAGATTGGGACTACCTGTTGCCATATCTCCTGTTCTCTATCCGAGAGGTTCCCCAAACTTCCACAGGCTTCTCCCCTTTTGAGTTACTCTATAGCAGGCATCCCAGGGGTCTATTAGATATTTCCAATGAGACCTGGGAGAGTGAGGTCACGGCCCATAAAAGATTCATTGAGCATGTGGCACAACTACAGGAGCGGATCACTCAGGTACTCCCTATTGTTAAGGAACACCTCTTACAGGCGCAGGAGGCGCAAGCGAGGGTCTACAACAGGTCAGCCCGCGTGAGACAGTTTAGGCCAGGGGACAGGGTCCTAGTCTTAGTACCAACAGTGGAGAGCAAGTTCCTGGCGAAATGGCAAGGTCCCTACGAGATAGTTGAGAAGGTGGGGGAGGTCAACTATCGGGTCCATCAGCCAGGGAGAAGGAAGCCCTACCAAGTATACCATGTTAACTTGCTCAAGCCATGGAAAGATAGAGACCCCCCCGGAGGCATCTTGCTTGGTGTCCCAACCAGAGACCAGTATAGAGGCAGTAAAGATCGCAGAGACACTATCTCCTTCTCAAATCCAACAGTGTAGACAACTGCTGCAACAAAATAGGGACTTATTCACAGAGGCACCAGGGCTAACCCATGTTGTAGAACATGAGATCGTCACAGAGCCTCAGGTGAGAGTGAATTTAAAACCTTATAGGATTCCCGAGGCCCGTAGGAAAATTGTGGCAAAGGAAGTACAGAGAATGCTAAAATTAGGAGTGATAGAGGAGTCTAAGAGCGGATGGTCCAGCCCCATCGTGTTAGTCCCTAAGCCTAACGGTGAGTGGCGCTTCTGCAACGTCTACCGCAAGCTAAATGAAGTATCGAAGGTTGATGCATACCCCATGCCCCGGGTAGATGAGCTTATTGAGAGACTAGGACCCGCCCGGTATATCACCACCCTAGACCTGTCCAAGGGGTATTGGCAGATCCCCTTAGCCAAGGAGGCCCGAGAGAAAACAGCCTTTTCCACACCAGACGGGTCCTTCCATTATGTAAGAATGCCGTTTGGGTTACAGGGGGCCCCCGCCACCTTCCAAAGGGCTATGGACAGGATCTTAGGTCCCCACCGGGCATATGCGTCAGCTTACCTTGACGACATAGTCATCTTCAGCCGAGATTGGGAGAGTCACCTTAAGAAGATCCAAGCTGTCCTAGATGTGCTAAGGAAAGGTGGTTTCACCATAAACCCTAGTAAGTGCGCCATCGGGATGGAAGAGGCCCGTTACTTGGGGAATCTCGTGGGAAGGGGGGAGATAAAGCCCCAAGTAAACAAGATAGAAGCAATCCTAAACTGGCCCCGCCCACTTACCAAGAAACAAGTGAGAGCATTTCTGGGACTCGTGGGATATTACTGGCGGTTTATCCGCAAGTTTGCCGAGATGGCAACACCCTTGACGGACCTGACAAAGGGAACCAAGTCCGCCATGATCAAATGGTCCCCAGAGGTTGAAGAGGCCTTCCAAAACTTGAAAGTAGCCCTGTGTAGACAGCCAGTTTTAGTGGCCCCCGGATTTCTCGCGAGAATTTGTGGTACAAACAGATGCCTCAGAGGTCGGTCTAGGTGCGGTAATGTCCCAGGTTATCAATGGGGAGGAACATCCCGTGAGTTTTCTGAGCAGGAAGCTGTCCCCTGCCGAGCGTAATTACGCCATTATTGAAAGGGAATGCTTAGCCATTAAATGGGCACTAGATTCTCTCCGGTACTACCTCCTGGGTCGGAAATTTAGGCTGGTGACTGATCATGCCCCGATGAAATGGCTAAGGGAGAAAAAGGGCAACAATGCCAGGGTCACCCGTTGGTTCCTGGACACTGGGGAGCTTTTTATATTCCCTTTGGGGGGACTACAGCCTGGGCTAACGCCTTCCTCAGGGGAAATGCTAACCCTATCTAGGAGTAAAATAGATTTGATGGCTGAACGTGCCAGTCACCTACATGGAGCAATAGCCTTTCTTTTCTATACCTATCTAATGGGGAACAAAACCTGCCTATACTTATCTATGGAGGGACATACCTGCCTATACCTATCTATGGAGAACATATACCTGCCTATACCTATCTATGGGGGACATACCTGCCTATACCTATCTATGGAGAACATATACCTGCCTATACCTATCTATGGAGAACATATACCTGCCTATACCTATCTATGGAGGGACATACCTGCCTATACCTATTGTAGGAAGGCACAAGGTGCGGACGTCGACGGACGTTATGTGTCACCGATCTGCCTAAGATCGGTGAAATAAAGCCCATTTGTTTTGGTGTCAGCGGCAATAGGCCACTGACACGTTTGTATGTGTAGTATGGCAGTAATGCCGTGATCCGGGTCGGGCTTTATTGGAGCAGTCTGTAGAGTTGGGTGGGATGGGCTGCTCCCACACTCCAGTCCTGGGCTTACCAGCCCTATATAAGGCCAGCAGGCTCAGGTCAGATGGGTTGTGGTTCCCTTCCTGGCAGACACTGCTCAGTGGAGTGAGCAGTAGTGAGAGAGCCAGAGCTGGGCCTTGATAACCGGGAAGTACTACAGAGACCAGCATACGGTATTGTGACAGAAAACAAGGACTGTGGTTTATGTTTGTTTTTGGCTGAAGCAAGCCCTGCTGTTTATTTTCCTTGATTATAAAACCGATGCCAATAAACCCTGCAGTATTGCACATTGAAGGACTGCCTCCGTTTGAGCTCATTCCCACACTATCTATGGAGGACATATACCTTCCTATGAGCCTATCTAGGGAGACAACCTTCCTTAAATAACACTAATCTTAGTGGGGAAATACCTGCCCTATACTTACCTATAGCTGGACAACCTGCCATACCTGTCTATGCATGCTACCTTCAAAAACCTACCTATCGTGACTACCTGCCTATACCTATCTATGGATGGACATAACTGCCTATACCATCTAGATGACATACCCCATATACCGTACTTATGGGGGAATACCTATCTATTGTGACAATACCTGCCTATCCTATCTTTAGAGGACATCCGTCTATCCTTATCTATAGGGGACATACCTGCCTATAGCCTAGTTAGGATGGACTACCATGCTATAGCCTAGGTTAGGGTGACCATTTCTTGTCTAGTCCCACATATGGGTGATACCTCCTATGTGTGCCAGTAGATGCCCCATATCTTCTATGGTGGACATTCCCCTGCCTTATGATCTATGTGGGAATATACCTCCTATATCTTCATGGGTAATATCCCCTGTTCCTAATACCCTCTTTGGGACATATACTGCCTATCCTTCTATGGGGAAATACCTGCTACACTTATCATGGGAGACATACTGCTAATATAATCTATGGGAACAACCGCTATACCTATCAGGGAGACATACTGCCTACACATATCTAGGGGTGGGGGAAATACTGCCAACCTATCTGGGAGACATACCCTGCCATACCTATCATGGAGACATCCCTGCGCTACCTATCTATGGGAGACATACCTGGCCAATACACTATGGGAGACATACCTGCCTATACCTATCTATAGGGGACAAACATGCCTATGACGTACATGGGGACGAAACCTGCTTACCGCCTATAGGGGCAAACCTGCCTATACCTATCTATGGTGGACAAACCTACTCCATACCTATCTAAGAGGACATACCGCCTAGTACCATCTATCGAGGACATACCTGCCTAACTATCTATGATGGACGCCGCATACCTATCTATTGTGGACAACCTGCCTATACCTATCTATTGGTGACATACCTGCCTATACCTATCTATTGGTGACATACCTGCCTATACCTATCTATTTGGGACATACCTGCCTATACCTATCTATGATGGACATACCTGCCTATACCTATTTATGGGGGACATATCTGTCTATACCTACATATGGGTGACATACCTGCTTATGGGAGACATACCTGCCTATACCTATCTATGGGGGACATATACCTGCCTATACCTATCTATGGGGGACATATACCTGCCTATACCTATCTATGGGGGACATATACCTGCCTATACCTATCTATGGGGGACATATACCTGCCTATACCTATCTATGGGGACATATACCTGCCTATATCTATCTATGGGGGACATATACCTGCCTATATCTATCTATGGGGGACATATACCTGCCTATATCTATCTATGGGGGACATATACCTGGCTAAACCTGCTATGTAGGACCTATACCTGCTATGGGGGACCTATACCTCCCTATGAGGGGGACATATACCTGCCTATAATTATACACCATACATATACACCATACATGTACTAAATATATTGGTTCAAACTTACATAGAAATTCAACTAAAGAATGAACCTACAATCCCTAACCCGTATGTAACCCGGGGACTGCCTGTATTGATAAATTTCCCCTGTTTTTTCCAGCGATGTGTCCCTTAGGGCTTGTCCCCACGGCACTGGTTTTCAGTCGGTTTTACAGACGGTTTTCGGATTTGAAACCTGTCTGTGAACCGACTGTCAACCTTTTACATTGATTTAAATAGAAAATCCGTGCAGCAGTCCCCACTGCATGGATTTTCCGCCGGACTGTTTTTTATACCACCAGCGTAACGAAAAACTTAGAACGCATTCATTCTTCCATCCTCTTTTCAGGCAGAACATATGAATGTGAAGGGGGACGGATTGAATCTGCAAATCGCAGATAAAAGCCGTCCCACTTCGTGCCAAAAAAATCTGATCGGCATTTTGTCATTGATATGTAAACACACCCTTAGGCCATGTTCACACGGCTTAAAACTGGACGTATTTCAGTCCGTAATTACACGCCGGAGTGCGCGAATTACGGCTGGAATACGTCCCAGTCATTACAGTAATCCACAGTTCTCATAGAGAACTATGGATTACGTCTCCTCTCCCTGCTCGGCGAATCCGCCGGGCGGGGAGATAATTGACATGTGAATTACCAGCGGCGTATATGCAAGTCTATGGGCCGGCGAGGTGCCGGCCCCCCGCACCCACACCCGTTCCCGCCCCCGGCCACACGGCATATTTGCGGGGCGTAATTACGCCCTGCAAATACACCGTGTGAACCCAGCCTTATTCTGTAAGATGCAGCAGTTTGAGCGAATTTAATACTGAAATCTGGCAGCTTGTAGCCAGCTCTGAGATGAGTCCAGTTTATTCAGGAGTGGGTGTTGGCACATCTACCTACGGCTTACCCCACCCACTAAAGGCTGATTCTGCCTATAAGGGGGTGTTCACACGACGTATTTGCGGGGCATACATCTGGACATAATTGTGCTGCAATGCACCTGAAGCAAGCCCTGCAATTACGGTAAAATTATAGCACTCATTGAGTGCTATGATTTTATAGCGTATTATATAGTGCGTACTGTGCGCCCATAGAAAGAAGTGAACAGGGAAAGGGAGGGTGAATGGGGGCTGGGCCATAGCGATGTTGAAAGTATGTGCTGGCCACTGCATACTTCTAACAGCAGGCGTATAACAGCGCACGTAAGTATGTACTGCTATACGCCGTGTGAACCCGGCCTAACTGTGAATAGGTAGAAACCTGTCAATAATCATCAGGTGGCTGGGGCTAGCCCAACATGATTTTTATAGCTGCATTTGTAAGGGTATGTTCACACGGGGTAATTTCAGCACGCGTTTCGCCGTGTATTTGCGCTCTAATACGGGCGAGATGCGCGCCGAAATTACATTAATCCATAATTCTCATAGAGAATACATCATATTGTACGCGCGGGGAGATAAGTGACATGTAGTGCATGTCTATGGATCAGCACGAGCTCCCGAGACACACGATGTAGTGTGGCGCGTACTGTACGCGCTGCAGTACATTGTGTGAACATAGCCTAACAGTACGATCTTGTGATTTATCCAGCCCAGTGAACATTGATTTAAAAAAACTAAATATCAGAAATACCGTTTTTTATTATTTTGCGTCCCAGAAAAAATGGAATAAAAAATAATCAAAAAGTCGCACATACCCCTAACATATACCTATAAAAACTGGACTTCACCTCGCAAGAAATGAGCTGTCATACAGCTTCAGCAACAGAAAAATATTTTTTTCTGCATGTAAAAATCTATTATGTGAACATAACCTTAGAACAGGTTCTAACATTGCAGTTTAAAAACACAACAGAAAAGCAACAAAAAACACAAGCAATTAAAAAACGCATGTTATTTCAATTGACTCCAAATTGACATGCATTACTTGCGGCGTGTAATCGCTGCAAATAATTGACATGTAATTTATCTCCCCGTGCATACAATACGCTCGTATTGTACGCAAGGGGGGACGAGGCGTAATCCATAGTTCTCTATGAGAGCTATGGATTACTGTGTTTGCGGGGCGCATTTCGCCACGTATAAAGCGCAATACGCAGCGAAATACACCCACAGTTACGCCGTGTGAACATACCCTTACTCTTATGTTTTCCAGTAGCCTCCCCACCTACTCTCCATCTCTACAAAAGCTTTCCACCATTCTGCCACCCACTGCTGTGCCTGTTGCTGCACAGTACGGGTATGTTCACACGGTAATTACGGTACCGAAATTACGGTAATCCATAGTTCTCATAGAGAACTATGGATTACGCCTCCTCTCCCCTCTCGTAAAATACGATCGCATGGTACACGCGGGGAGGTAAGTGACATGTCAATTATTCATGGCGCACATGCGGCGCAAGTAAATTATGTCAATTGGGCCGGTGAGCTGCCGGCCCCCCCGCATCGCAGGAGTACGCATGTATTAGCTCGAGCTCCCGAAAGACACGATGTACTGCGGCGCATACTGTACGCGCTGCAGTACATTGTGTGAACATAGGCTTACAGTACCTTCTACAGATCAGATATAAATTATAGTGCAGCACAAAGTGTTCTCAAAATAATAGTGTCAGATATAGTGTTGCCCAAAATAATAGGGCCAAACGGAAACATCATTTCCACAGTCTCTGATTGGCTGCAGCAGTGATGTTCTCGTTTGGAAGTAGAATAAAGAAAATAGAAGAACGGAGAGACCCAGTGCTGGAACCGGGGACCAGATAAAGGTGAGTATGGTATTGGTATGATATGGGTTTTAATGGGGCCTCATGAGTTGCCTATTAGTTTTTTTTAGTTACTGGACTACCCCTTTAACAACACAAAAATGGTGCTCTGCAAAATAATATTGATGACTTTATGGCCTTCTTGTGCAGGAGTACCATTTACCTGATAGTTTTTGTTCAGGTCACATTTGTTTCTTCCTCCCTGCCTTTCGAGGAACTATTATTTTTCCATCTACTGACCTGTTTGGAGCTAATTTTTTTTTTCAGGCTAAAGCATGGTTTTCATTGGCACCATTTTGGGATACATCTTTTTATTTCAACTTTTTGGCGAGGTAGGGTGACCAAAGAATGCAATTTTGGCACTGGGTATTTTTTCTATGGTGTTCATCTTATGGGATAAATAATGTGAGATTGTAATAGATCACTCTGTTCACTAACAGGATCTTGCAGAGGAGATGGTAACCAGTTATACTCTAGGTCTCAAACACGTGATCCCTTAGGCTGTCATCTACATCCAATGGAGCATCTTGGCTCACAATATATCTTCGGTAATGCCGGCCCATTTCACCGGTCGAGTTTGAGATCCCTCAGCTATACTGAGAGCTCAGGTTTTTGAGAGAAAGGCAGAGAGACACACATAGACTGTACTGGCTTTATAGTGAATGTTTTATCTCACTTCAGTGCTAGACTCACAGTTACACTGCTCTTTACTGCTGCCTAACATCTTCCTTGCTGCTGCTTGTGTGTTAGAGTTTCCTTCATTCTCTCCCTTCCCTCTCAAAATACTTCTTTAGGCAGCTGTAACCTGAGCTCGCGTTGGTGCAGGAACCTCATTCCCTCTACAAGATAAATTCTGATAGTAATTTGTGACTTAGTGAACAGATAAGAATGCAGGGGAGGAGGGAGAGAGGACTGAGATATGGAGAAGGAAGTATTTTTTTTTTACTAATAAATATATTACGAAGTTTATTATTTTTACTTGTACTGTTTATGAAAAGTTGTATTATAACTGGAGATAGACTTCAATTCTTTCATGCAACCTTCTTAATCCCATATGGGAGAGAATCTTACTTAACTGTTCTGAACCTCAGGAAGATCAAGTCAAGCTGTGGCCCAAAAAAAAGCAAGCACATGGACGTTTCATGGCACGCGACACAATTTTTACTGACTGCGACTGTTATGTATCGCTATCACTACTGTCATCACATCAAAGTCTGTGAGTCGTCCTAACAAGCTCTGTGTCTTTAAAATTCAGTAGCCTTTATACATGTATAATACTTACACTGACTCTAGTCTTCTCATTTAAATCTGGGAGCATGAAATGAATGAGAAGTTCGCTATTTGAGGCATGTTCCCTAAACTTAAGGTGAGTCATGAATGGACTTTATTAAGATAGTTCTTCTGTGATTTCTCAAAAGGTTTCACCAGTTTTCTATGATTTACTGACCATGGTTTTCTGCTGAGAAAACAGCAACAGATGGAAACAAGATGCCGAGCTTTGAACATTTTACTATTCAGTTCACTTTGGGTATCACTAGAGGGCAGTAGTTTGTAAGTTTAGGGGTAAGCAAAGGAAAGCAATAGAAGTAAACCAAATAGGCTGCATAGTAGTCATTCATGATAAAACACTCCATGTATGTAAAACCAGTTACATAGTTAGTATGGTTGAAAAAAGACATATATATATATCAAGTTCAACGAAGGGTAAAGTTCTTTACCCTCTCTGTTCTTCTGATAGGTTAAGGCTCTCTACAAACTGTGTGCTTTATGGATTATTCTGCAAATTGGAGACTCCAAAGTCCCCAGTTGACACATTGACTGATACCACTTGTGTTTTTTTTCTCATACTGGTATTTTGTTGTGTATTCTGAACATATGGAAATATTGGAGTGATACCAAAGGGGTTTAGTACTTGAAGAGGTGTTTTATTGTACAAAATGTTTGTCCGCCAATCAGAAAGGTTATAAAATAGAACAAAAAAAACTCACTTTTTAAGCTGCAGGGTAATGTGAACAATGAATGTGATGTCATTAGCCAGAAGTGGTGGTGGCCCTGGAACAGAGCAGGTTTGAAAGGTGAGTTTTTTTTTTTTTTTTTGTTCTATTATATAATCTCCCCGCTGGGCGGACAAGAATTTACAAAAATAAAACACCCCTTCAAGTACTAAACCCCTTTGGTATCACTCTATATGTTCAGTGGTCAATGTATCAGCTGGAGACTTTGGAGCAGGTGACCAATTACACCTGCAGCATCACGTGAGCACTGATTATGATGTCTTCAGCCGCTGCATCGGGACGGGTAACAGCGCTGGAATGGAGCGGGTTTAAAAGGCGAGTCTGTTTTTTTTTTTTTGTAACCTCCCTGGCCAGCTGATAAGCATTTAGTAAAAATAGAAAACCCTCACAAAAGGCATATACTGCTGGGAAATACAGCACATGTAGTCCAGTTAAGACTATGTTTGCTCTTTTGATGTCTATGACATACCGTGGCCCCATTGCGGTATACATCAGGTGCCTTTTTTCATCATATCCCAAAGGATACTTCTGACATAATGTACAGTATCTCACACATTTTTGTAAATATAGTTGTAAATATTATGTTATATCTTTTCATGGGACAACACTGAAGATATGACACTTTGATACAATGTAAAGTAGTCAGTGTGCAGCTTGTATAACAGTGTAAATTTAGTGTGCACTCAAAATAATTCAGCACACAACCATCAATGTCTAAACTACTGGCAACAAAAGTGAGTACACCTCTAAGTAAAAATGGACAAATTGTGCCCAATTTCCATTTTCCATCCACAGTGTCGTGTGAAGTATTACAAAGTTTCAGGTGTGAATGGGGAGAGGGTGTATCAAATTTGGTGTTATCTCTCTCACACTCTCTCATACTTTTACTGGAAGTTCAATATGGCAACTCAAGGCAAAGAACTGTCTGAGAATCTGAAAACAAGAATTGTTGCTCTACATAAAGATGGCCTAGGCAATAAGAAGATTGCCAACACCCTGAAACTGAGCTGCAACACAGTAGCCAAGACCATACTGTGGTTCAACAAGACGGGTTCAACTCAGTACAGGCCTCTCCATGGTCTACCAAAGAAGTTGAATGTATGTGCTCAGCATCCTATCAAGAAATTGTCTTTTCAAAATAGGCATATGAGTGCTGTCAGTATTGCCGCGGAAGTTAAAGGGGTGGGAGGTCAGCCTGTTAGTACGCCACACACTGCATTAAATTGGTCTGCATGGCTGTTGTCCCATTAGAAGCCTCTTCTAAAGATGATGCACAAGAAAGACCACAGACAGTTTGCTGAAGACAAGCAGACTCAGGACATAGATTACTGGAACAATGTCCTGTGGTCTGATGAGACCAAGATAAACTAATTTGGTTCAGATGGTGTCAAGTGTGTGGAGGCAACAATGTGAAGAGTACAAAGACAAGTGGGTCTTGGTTATATTCAAGATAATGACCACTAACACATCTCCAAAATGAGGGTAACAGTGCTGGACTGGCCAAGCATCTCCATACCTAATCCCTATGGAGCATCTGTGGGGCATCCTCAAACGGAAGGTGGAGAAGCGCAAGGTCTCTAACATCCACCAGCTCTGTGATGTCGTCATGGAGGAGTGGAAGAGGATTCCAGTGGCTACAACCTGTGAACTCCAGTACTGGAAATAATCATGGCCACACAAAATATTAACACTTTGAGCACAATTTGTCTGTCACTTAGGAATTTACTCACTCTTGTTGCCAGCATTTTAGATGTTGATGGTGCTTTTGTATGCTGAGTTATTTTGAGGGCACACCAAATTTACTCTGTTATACAGGCTGTACATTGACTACTTTACATTGTATCAAAGTCTCATATCTTTAGCGTTGTCTCATGACAAGATTATAATGCAGTGTTACAAAGATGAGAGGGGTGTACTCACTTTTGTGATATACTGTATAACACCGTGTGAACCAAGCCTTACAGTGCACACACTCCTCTGTTCATTGACACATACATTTGTAAGAACATTCCCTAACAATTTTTATTTTAATAAGAGTTTAATTTGGCATATTTAGTCTCTGAAATAAAAGACATTCTACTAGGAGAAACATTCTTTTTCAGGATACTCTCCAATAATAATACGGTCTTTTACACGTCTGCAATTTGGAAAGTATCTGAAGGGAATTTTGTAGTTTTTATCCACAAGTCTGAGAATGTTGTCCTAAAGGCATTTGTTCATATATATGTGTATATTCTTTTTTTTTTTTTTTTTTCCAGAATAGACTTTGAGCACAGGGTTCTTTGTCAATGGAGCCAAAAGGTGTTTGACATGTGACCACCAAGATAAATTCACATTTAGGCTTATTAAACCATTCAACTTTGAAGCTCTTTTTAAGATGAACTATATCTTTAACCATTAAAGGTCACAGCCATCTTTAGATTTTTAGGTTTTTGTTTCTTTCTCTAATGCCTTCCAAGAACCATAACTTTTTTGCTTTTCGATTTACATAGTTATATAAGGGCTTGTTTTTTGTGGGACAAGATGTACTTTCTAATGGTATTGATCACTGTACCATCGAATATACTGAGAAACTACAAAAAAAATCTAAATGGGGCGAAATGTAAAAAAAAAAGTACCCGCACTATGTTTGCGGGTTGTTTTTTTTTTTTTTTTACAGTGTTCACTCTTCAGTATTAATGTTGTATATCACCTGTACTCTGTAGGTTGATAACGTTTCTGAGCCTGCTTTATACCCCCTTGTAAGGTTACAGAGGTTTTCCAAGACTTTTGATAAACCTCCCTACAACCTTCTGCGGTGCTAATGTTGTGGATGGGAACAAAGGTTATATATGTGGGATCCTTTGTGTCTCCATTTTAATGTATTAGTTAGTATAACACCTCATCTACCTTCATATTATGGCACGTAAAAGCTGCCTGTATATCCATACACTTTCTAATGTGTTAACAAAATGGCCGCCACATAATGTGCTTGTAGAGATAACTGTCATATAATCCAAGATGGCGCCTCCTCTGAGGTTACACCCCATGTTCGGACATTCCTGAGTTATAGGGAGTGTGCCTCAGCCAAGGATGTAACCAATAACAACTAACAGCTAGTTACATGTGATGCTTTCTTATCTCACTAACCTTCAAAAGTATAAAAACCTGCCATTTTGAGAATAAAGACAGAAAGTGTATTCAGACCAACGTGGGTGTTTGGTGTGATCTTTCTCAGTGCACCTTTATATCCTAGAATAATTTTGAGACCCCACTAGGATGTAGAGCCCCTTTGAGGTTCCGTCCATATTACTAACATAGAATATTAATCCATACTTGCTTCTTTCCATTACCATTCCAGCACTGCCAGAACTCCAGTGGCCCCCCCCCACCCCGCCTCACTGATGACGTCACATACATGGGTCACATGATGTTGCCACCAATCTCTGGTCTCAGCAGTCACATGCCTGTGCAACATGTGACCACAGAGGTCATTGATTGGCTGCAACATCATGTGATCCATGAATGTGATATTATGAGTGAGGGATCTGGGGGGGAGAGGTTACACTGGAGCTCTGGCTCCTTTAGGGAGTTAATTAAGGCAAGGTCCTCCGTTCAGGAGCTTCATCTTTTGGTCAGTGACTGTAAAGCGTAGATTACATACTCTTTCTTGTACTTCACAACAAGACCATTGGTTAGAGCGGGCAGAGATTCTTCTAATATGAAGCAATCCTTTTCATTTCCTGTATTGTGACAGTGCCGAGATAGTTAAACACTTACTGATAAGTTTTCCTACAGAAAGCTACTGAGTTTGGGTTTTAGCAATGCAATGGGATACTTGGGCATCTACTTATTGTTAAAGGATCTAAAACAAACCTGTGGCTACAGATTTCTCCAGTGCTCCTAGTGACAGGCTAAGATGTCTGGGGCCCAGCAGTGGAGTTCCTTCTTGGAGTCCCACCAGTGAAGCTGCATGCTGGGCCCCTCCAGAGAAGTTGATTCTTGGGGCCACCCTACAGCTACTGTACGTGACTGTATATACTGCACATGACTCTTGTACTCTTGCTTTCTGCCTTTTTTTTTTCCTGTTTTTCTCCCGTTATGCATGCTCGGTGCCCACCATACCCAAGGCCTACTAGGGGTTTCCCATTCTCCTCTGCGGGCCAGTATGATGAGATCTCTGCTTCTTTTTATAGCATAGACACAGTTAAATGGGTGTTATGACAGTTCAGAATACTCGTTAGTTTGTCAGGGCATGATGAAAAATGGAAGAGAAGAAACATGCTTAGCTCCTAGTTCCAACTCGTTACGTTGCTGCGGCTGAACCGGTGATCCTGGCAGTAGCCTTACCCTTTCATCATTCACATGACAGGTGCAGCTGATCACATGCATGGCAAGTATGCCAAAGCATTATGTGGGTGATCACATTGTTAAAGGGGTTGTCTCACTACAAGGATTGCTTTTTACGTTAAAGATCTCACAAAAACAAGTCACTTTGCAATATATGTCCATTAACAGTGTCCTACCTATTTCTAGATATCCCATCTTGTATGGGCTGCATCAGCTCCTCAGGTCGCTATAGCTACAGACCTGTTTGATCTCTCCTGATAGGCTGCCAGCACTGGTCGCTATAGCTACAGACCTGGCATCTACTGCAGCCTAGTGGAAGCCAGTAAACACACCCCTGAATTCAAAATGAAACTGAGAAAACAGGACGAATCAATGTGAGACAACCCCTTTAAGTCCATTTGTGTAACAAAAAAATAAAGTTAAAGTTTAGTGTAAAAAAAATCTATTAAAATTATATCACCATGATCCTAACAACCCAAATAATGAGGTTGACATGTCATTGCAACCGAATGGTAACCAAAGTAAAAAAATTCTACCACCAAACACACAAAAAAACTTTATCAATAGGGCCGATATAACCTAGAATGGTTCTAATGAAAGCTACCCCTTGACCTGCAGAAAACAAGCCTACAAACAGTTGCATTGATGGATCAAAAAATAAACTGTGGGTGTCATAATGTTTATATGATATTAAAAAAGTAGTAAAACATAACCTATACATATTAACTATCCCGTAATTATACCTGCCCACAAAATACAGATAACATATTATTTATGCTGCATGGTAAAAAAAAAAAAAAAAAAAGGGAACTGAAAAAATAAAAAACGAGAGCAAAATGCTCCCCAGAAGAGTTAATAAAGATTAATCTAATAAATTATATGTTCCACCAAAATTGTGCCATTGGAAAATACAACTCTTCTTGCAAAAAACAAGCCCTCTTAAAACTATGTGGATAAAAAAATAAAATAGATATGATTTTTAGAATAAAAAAAAATGCGTGGTCTAAGGGTATGTTCACACGATGTATTGCGGCGCACACAGTACGTGCCGCAATACATTGTGTGTATCGGGAGCTCGCGCTAATACGCACATTCCCCCGCGGCGTGTGGGGGAGGTGGGCAGCAGCCCGCCGTCCCCATAGACATGCATTACTCGCGGCTTGTATTAGCTGCAAATAATTGACGTCACTTATCTCCCCTCGCGTACAATACGATCGTATTGTACGAACGGGGAGAGGAGGTGTAATCCATAGTTCTCTATGAGAGCTATGGATTACTGTAATTATGGGGCGCATTTCCCCGAGTATTAAGCGCAGAATGGCGCGAAATACGCGGCGAAATGTGCCCCAAAATAAGCTGTGTGAACATAGCCTAAAAGCCATAACAGGCCTGGTACTTAAGAAGTTAAAGAGATTCTTGTGTGCATGACTCTAGAGTTAGCAATTTATTACAATTACGTTGTCACTTTTGTCACCTTTTTAAAAAAGATGAAAAAAGAAAATGTGCCATATTTTGGTGCTTATAGCAAAGCTTTCTAGTACATATTCTGGATATATATGCGTGCTGGAAAAAAAATGTCAGTTTTTCCAAACTGTCCCTTTGTTGCTGGGCGGATCCATTTCCTTCCTCAGTACGTTTAGACTGTTTGGTCTGTAAATGGCACATGCTGCCATCAGCATATTTCAGAACAATGAGGCATCCTAAAAAAAAAGTATATATACACCACTCACAAGTACTACTATTAACAAGAAAGGGATATTTGGCTTTTGGTTGATATTTCAGGATGAACATAAAATTTCTTGAAAATGTTTTTTAAATGGATTGAATGAAGTTAAAGACCTCTTAATTAAAACTTAACCTTTAATCCTTTATATTTTAGGTTATATATTATATAATTATATAAAAATAATTTCAACACCCAAATATGAAAAACAGGAAACTACCTGTCTCAGACAGATGGCCGGACCCAAAGGAAGAATACAAAGTATTAAAGCCCACTGAGGAGTCCCTAAGAGGGGAGATGAAACGCATATAGGGCAAGAAAGGTTTTCTACTGGGCATTAAGTATACCCTATTTAGGGTTTCTCTATGTATGAATGACTTGAGAACTTAGGGAAAACTCTAGGGTCAAATAGGCTGTAAGATTTGCAGAGCCGCCCTTTTAGGGGTGGGTACCCTGTTCAGGGAAATAATAGCGGCTAGTAGGATCAGTTTTTCTTTGCTCACACAGGAATTACTACTGTGATTACACCCTCTACCACTCAGAAGAAACCCTTAAAAAATCTGAAAAGATTCTAGTAGAAAATAGGAGCTATCGCTATTCTTAGTGGTGAGTACAAAGACAAAAAAAAAATAGAAAAAATAAACTGTCTATAAAGAAGCTAGTGGAAACCTAACTATAGATGTAGCTTCGGATATATATACTACCCCTGTGTTAAGTGGTGCCAGTGAAACAAGGCTCCTGTAGTATTATACAATAGTCAAGGGGGGTGGCGCGGGCGGCGTCGCCACCCGCGGCCGCCCCCCTGCCCGCAGGGGGTCCGGCATGGGTGCCGCAGCCACCCGTGACCATCCCCCTGCTGCCCATGCTCCTGCGCCAGCTTACTTACCAGTCCACGTTCCTTTGCTTCCTTCTTCTGCCTGTCCTGGCAGCCGCGCGCGTCCCCGTTGCGCTGCACGTCCGACGACCGGTCTGGATTTAAAGGGCCAGCGCGCCGCTAATTTGCTGATTGCCGGACGCTGGTTCTATATATTGTACACGCCCCCTGCACTCTGCCAGATTGTTTGTGTGCGTTAGTTTGTCTAGACAGTGTTTTGAAGTTCCGTATTGATTACCCGTGTACCAGTCCGTTC
This sequence comes from Phyllomedusa bahiana, assembly GCA_025379985.1. NCBI lineage: Eukaryota > Metazoa > Chordata > Amphibia > Anura > Hylidae > Phyllomedusa > Phyllomedusa bahiana. The sequence continues at coordinate 113,969 of JAODAL010005404.1, read as the reverse complement.
CACTACGTTTCCTGACCTTGCCTGTTTGCCGCCTGCCCTGACCGTCTGCCCGTCTCTGACCACGAACCTCTGCCGCCCGTCCTGACCTCCTGCCTGTCCCCGACTACGTCTCTGGATTACGATTCTGTATCACGCATTACCCCGGCCGCCATCGCAAGCAAGTCACGTCAGGGGTAGCGACCTGGTAGCCTCACGCCGCAGCAAGTCCATCCCGCTTTGCAGTGGGCTCTGGTGAATACCGGGGGCTACTTAGACTCCGCTCCCTGGCGTGGCATAACTATCATCGCTTGTGGTGGTCCAGCGAATCCACCGAACCATTACAACAATAAACACTAGCCACTCTATTCACAGTGGTCTAGATCAATGGTGAGAAACTGGTTTAATTGTCCAAAAATTATTTTTGGACAATTTTTCGTATTTGGGTGTTGAAATTATTTTTAATATAAAATTTAAAGGATTAAAGGTAAAGTTTTAGTTAAGAGGTCTTTAGCTTCGGTGATTAATTGTAAAAATTGATATTCATGTTACAGCTGTCTTCTTGAAGTATTCTATTTAAGACCATCTCTTACCGTTAGATGCACATGTCCAACTGTTCAATGTTTCAGGACTTTTTGCACAACTTGCTGATCTTTAACAAGGAGCTTAATGATAAAATTCACAACAGGTGTGTGTGATCCCTGAATCGCCCAATAAATTTAGGGGATCAATTTGAATTGGGATTTATTCAGTCCTCCTCATCCTGCTGTTCACATTGTGACATCATGAGACCAAGACAACGTCTTACAATTGGTCAACAGTACCTCGCCATTTGGAGGTTTAAAGCAGGATGTTCTCAGATGGAAGTGGCCACTGAGCTTAGAGTGTCACAGAGTGTGATCAGGTTGTAACAAAGATACAGAGAGACTGGAGGAGTCACAGAAAGGCAAAGAAGTGGACGTCCTTTGGTTCCATCACACACTGACGACCGCTTCATTGTACACAATGCCCTGCAGAGCTGGATGATGAATGCCGCACAACTCCTGGCACGTTTAAGGGAGGTAAATGTATATCTGATCAATATGTGTTCCTAAATCTTCTGTGTTGCATGATGTTACCTTCAATGCAATATTCATTACCTACATATGACATTGCTCTCTGGAGCCAAACAGATCAGTAGCAGGCAATGTATCATACAATGTATCAAAATTTATTAAAAGCTTCCACAAAATGAAACTTCAAATGGTTACACTTTTATACTTGCAGTTCAGTTGGTTCAAGTCCATAGAAAGCGGCATAGACTCATTTCTTAGACGAGTACATTTGCTATCAGCATAGCGTGGCTATTCCATGTAGAGTCCACTGTTTGCACAGGCGGCATAGTGTGGGCGCGCACGACGTTTCGGGGGCTCCTCCCCCTTTCTCAAGCACGCGCTGGCTACTTCCATCATGGTATTTATATCACACAATGTATTACGTCACAATGAACTACACGCCATTATACAGTACTTTTACAAAAATGCTTTTAAGCCTAACTGCTCGTTCATTCCGGTCGGGATCAAAGTGTTCATAGTGTGGATCCATCTAGGTTCGCGTCGCAGAAGCTGCGTTTACTCACTATGTCCTTCCTTTTCATGTATGTCCTCCAACACCGCCCATCTTAATTCTGGTAAGGTATGATTCTGCTCTAGAAAGTGTCTAGCGACACTGGTTTCCCCAAAACGCTTCCTTTCCTCATCTTCGTTTACACTCCGATTTTTAAGTGCTGTCCTGATATTACTGTGATGTTCATGAAGACGTACCTTGATACTACGTGATGTCTGGCCTATGTACGCTTTACCGCATGGGCATTTAAGAATGTAGATAACATTCCTAGTGTCGCATGTGAATGCTCCTCTAACTGGAATATTTTTTCCACTAGTGGGATGTGTGATATCAGGACCTTTTATGATAGAGCTACAATTCTGACAATGCATACAAGCATATGTACCTCTTTTTTGTGGGTTTAAGAATTGTTGTTTCTTAGGTGCTTTTGGCTTGTAAATCACTACTTATAATCTGACTACCCACTGTCTTTCCTTTACGGTATATGAATTGAGGGGGGTCTTTAAATAATTTCCCATATTTTGGATCGCTCATTAGGATGTTCCAATGCTTTTTAATGGTGTTCCTAATCAATTCACTGTGGTTATCATACACACTTACAAAAGCCACTCGATCGTTCTTTATCCTTTTTTCTTTTTTATATATCTAAGTAACGATTTCCACTGTTTCTTTCCTATCTCCTGTGCTACATTATTCAAATATTCCCTATTGTATCCCCTTTCCACAAATTTATCAATCATTTTTTGACTTTGTTCCTGATACATATCCTCTGTAGAACAAATTCGTCTGACTCTCGTTAGTTGGCCCTTTACAATACCCTCAAAGATCTTTGGTGAGTGGAAACTATTTATGTGTAATATATTATTCCTGTCTGAGGGTTTCGAAAATAGACTGGTGATAATCTCCCCATTTTGTTTTTTAATTTCAATGTCTAGATAGTGGATGACATTTTCGCTCACAGTAGCAGTAAATTGGATTAATGGATGTATTGTATTAATAGTATGGACGAATGATCTAAACTCAGTTTCCGTGCTTTTCCATAGAACGAAAATATCATCCACATCTCTATACCATGCTCTAACATGGTGATACCCTGGTGCATTTCTAATCTGTAATTTTTCCAACGCTGCCATAAATATACTTGCATAACTGGGTGCTAGGGGCGACCCCATCGAGGTCCCTTGTTTTTGAAGGTATACTTCCTCACCAAATCTAAAATAGTTCTTAGTGAGTACAATATCCAATAAGGTCATGATGAAATTATTTTTCTCGTTCGATAGTGAGGGATCTCCTCCTAATGCTTCCCTTATTGCCTGTGTACCCTTAGCATACGGTATGTTCGTGTACAACGATTTATCAGCTAGTGTACACAATAAACACGTATTCACCTCTGGAATAGTTTCCAATACATTTAAAAATTGACTGGTGTCACGTAATGAATGGGTATCTCTTTCTACTATTTTCTACAAAAAAGAATCCACATATATAGCAAGAGGTTCTAAAATGGACCCAATAGGTATTGTAAAGGGCAAACTAACGAGAGTCAGACGAATTTGTTCTACAGAGGATATGTATCAGGAACAAAGTCAAAAAATGATTGATAAATTTGTGGAAAGGGGATACGATAGGGAGCATTTAAACAATGTTGCACAAGAGATAGGAAAAAAACAACGGAAATTGTTACTTACATCTAAAAAAGAAAAAAGGATAAAAAACGATCGAGTGGCTTTTGTAAGTGTGTATGATAATCACAGTGAATTGATTAGGAACACCATTAAAAAGCATTGGAACATCCTAATGAGCGATCCAAAATATGGGAAATTATTTAAAGACCCCCCTCAATTCATATACCGTAAATGAAAGACAGTGGGTAGTCAGATTATAAGTAGTGATATACAAACTAAAGTACCTAAGAAACAACAATTCTTAAACCCACAAAAAAGAGGTACATATGCTTGTATACATTGTCAGAATTGTAGTTCTATCATAAAAGGTCCTCATATTACACATCCCACTAGTGGAAAAAATATTCCGTTAGAGGAGCATTCACATGCGACACTAGGAATGTTATCTACATTCTTAAATGCCCATGCGGTAAAGCGTACATAGGCCAGACATCACGTAGTATCAAGGTACGTCTTCATGAACATCACAGTAATATCAGGACAGCACTTAAAAATCGGAGTGTAAACGAAGATGAGGAAAGGAAGCGTTTTGGGGAAACCAGTGTCGCTAGACATTTTCTAGAGCAGACTCCTACCTTACCAGAATTCAGATGGGCTGTGTTGGAGGAAATACATGAAAAGGAAGCACATAGTGTGGAAACGCAGCTTCTGCGACGGGAAGCTAGATGGATCCACACTATGAACACTTTGATCCCGACCGGAATGAATGAGCAGTTAGGCTTAAAAGCATTTTTGTAAAAGTACTGTATAATGGCGTGTAGTTCATTGTGACGTAATACATTGTGTGATATAAATACCATGATGGAAGCAGCCAGCGCGTGCTTGAGAAAGGGAGAGGAGCCCCCGAAACGTCGTGCGCGCCCACCCTATGCCCGCCTGTGCAAACAGTGGACTCTACATGGAATAGCCACGCTATGCTGATAGCAAGTGTACTCGTCTAAGAAATGACTCTATGCCGCTTTCTATGGACTTGAACCAACTGAACTGCAAGTATAAAAGTGTAACCACTTGAAGTTTCATTTTGTGGAAGCTTTTAATAAATTTTGATACATTGTATAATACATTGCCTGCTACTGATCTGTTCGGCTTTGCAAGGGAGATTGAGGAGTCTCCATGTAGCAGTGGCTTAATATATGCGGCTACAATATACTTTACTTACCTAAATATTATTACAGTTTGCACTCTGGAGATCATAACCTGTAGACTGTGTAAATTATGTGTTGTAAATGTTCACTGTATTTGTTGTATATACTTTGCTTCTTTACTTGTTTTTTATGTTGTATCCCATGTATGAATAAGATAATCCTGACTGAAATGTCACATCAATGATATGTCACCGCTAACCCAACTCTCTGTCTGGAGCTTGAACACGTTTAATCAAATAATAATAATCTACATCATATTACAGAATAATGTTGATAACTGTTTTGTATAGTGAACTTCCAAATTTGCCAACTAGCACGCACTAAATTGTTTGAACTGTCAGTGCCGCCCATAAATATATATTCATTCATATATTTGTACATGGTAATTAAATCTCCTCTTAGCTGTCGTTTTTCTGAGCTGGATAACCAAAAATTTGATGATCTGTCCTGTACTGCAGTCCAACCATTTCCCTAATTAACTTGATTGCCGCCCTCTGCACTTGCTCCACCTCAGCTACAGGCAGTCCCCGGGTTACAAATGGGATAGGGACTGTAGGTTTGTTCTTAAGTTGAAATTGTATGTAAGTCAGAACAGGTATATTTATTAAAAGTAAATCCAGCAAGATTTTTTTTTTTTAGTTTTGGATAATGTAGGGAAGGGTTTTTACATTTGTTTTGCTGTCTGTGCCCTTTTTTAGAAGATTTCACCTAACTTTCTGTTTCTCATGTGCAGCTGTGGCATGCAGGATTTTGGTTATCATGGGGTGTGAGTCAGTGTTGAATGTCAGAAACGCCCCACAAGTCTCCATTTGTAACTAGGGGACGTATGTAAGTCGGAACGATGTAAGTCGGGGACTGCCTGTATTTGTCTCTTAGGGTATGTTCACACAGCATCTTGTGTCACGTACCTGTGTGCATATTTCTAAAGCACGAGTGGCGGCGGCCCCAATCACTTCTCTTACCCCTGGTGTGTAAACATGTCACTTCTTTCACCCGGCGCTCAATAGGCGTGGGAGAAGACGGAGAGCTCTGAATTACTGAAGTTACAGGCCGTATTTCCCCCTTCACATTGACATGCACATATTCCGTCCGAAAACCCGGAAGACTGTGCATGTTCAATTTTTCTCGGGTGGCACTCCTTTTCTGAGGGGAATCATTTAGGATGCTCAGTGGTTTGGTTTACAATTCTATACATAGAACATCCTAAAGAAACTCCCTTACTAGAGTGCATTCAAAGCTTATTGATTACAAATCCATGTGAGGAAACACTAAGGGCATGTCCCCACGGCACGAGTTTTTCAAACAGTTTGTGGTTTTGCAAAACGTCTGAAAAATTGGCTGCAAAAACAAGCACAACAGGCTTCTATGGAAAACCCGTGCAGTGGGGACATGCCCTTAGAGTGTTTCCTCACATGGATCTCTAATCAATAAGCTTTGAGTACACCCTACTAAGGGAGTTTCTTTAGGCGTTTCTTTCTATGTATAGAATTGTAAACCAAACCACTGAGCATCCTAAATGATTCCCCTCAGAAAAGGTGTGCGGTTCCTGACTTGATTTTGGACACATCCTGTCATTTTATTTGCCTTGGCAGCAGCTGACTAGTGCCTGTCACAAAATTTAAGATGACTACAGTCCTCCAAGACCTCCAAGTATTTCAGTGGCAGCTTTCCCCAGCATTACATTTTTTGACACATTATTGTACCTTTCGTTTCCTCAGCCCAAGTTCATAACATATTTTTTTTCCACATTAAACTTCATTTGCCTTTTCTCCGCCCAAGCCTCCCCAAATCCCATTGTAAAACTATATTGTCCTCATCTGTGTGGATGACCTCACAGAGCTTTGTATCATCTGCAAATGTTAAATTCTAGTATGTTAATATTTAAGCCATCTACAAAGTAATTCATAAGTATGTTAAAATAAGAAGGCCCAATAGTGACCCTTGTGGTACCCCACTGGTAACTATGACCTAATTGGAGAATGTTCCTTTCATAGCCACCCTCTGTTTCATCTAAGCCAATTTATAAGCCATTTACATATTGTTTTTTTCTAGATCCAGCATTCAAATTTTTTGCAGCAATCTTTTATGTAGCACATGCATATTAAGTGCCTGTGAAAAGTCTAGATACACCGCATCCCTTGTTTTAACCTGCTTTGGTCTGGAACTTTGCACCTCATAGAAGCTGATTAGGTTAGTGTGACCTATCCCTCACTGATGCTGTGTTATAAGGGTGTTATTACTCCAGTTTAGTACTATAAAGCCCTTCACATATGTTACCCATAGAAGTTAAACTGACATGCCTGTAGTTTCCATTTTCTATGTGCCAATCCTGTGGAACAGACCCTGTCATTCTAGAATCATTTAAAATAGAAGTTTGCTTATTATGATACTTCCTGCAAAATTTGGGGTTGAATGCCATTTCAAGGGAATGTACTGTATCACCAGTATTTTTTATTTTTTTTTAACTTAAAGGGGTTCTCTCATCATGTTGTTTCACAGAGCCAGGGGCAACTTCAGATTCATGCATCCTGTCTCTTCTTGGTCAGGCTGTGCATGGTTCTATAGCAGTGATTAGCATATCAGCTCTGTAGCTCTGTATGCCCAACTCTTCTAACAGCTCTTGCACTGACATTGAGTGCAGGAGATGTGATCTATAGCAGGGGGCCCCAACCACCAGGCCTTCGACCGGCACCAGGCCGTGGAGCATGCTCTACCAGCCCACGGCCCTGGGCTTTAAATGATGCTGACCGCCCATTGACTTTATAACTCCGGGCGGTTAGTATGTACACTGACGGTCAGTATGTATAAGTTGGCTGTGCAGAGATAGCAGCTGGCCACAAAGTGAAAAATCACCGGTGGTTCATTACTGGCCCTTCTTTCCCAAGCGATGTATATACAGCACTCATTGAGCACTGTACATATATGTCATCTTCATGGGGGGTGTGATGCCGGAAAATAGCTCCTGGCTCTGCAGGGTATCAGGGAGAGCTGAGCAACTTTTTTAACATTTTTTTTTTTTATTACTCTGCCTATTTATTTACAGGGGCCATGTATGTGAGCAGCTAGAGGGGGCATAAATATTTACTTACAAGGGACATATAAATAATTACCTATAGGGGGCATGTATATAATTACTTACAGGGGCATTTATATAAATACCTACAGGAGGCATGTATATAATTACCTACAGGGGGCATGTATATAATTACTATGGGGGCATGTATATAATTACTTACAGGGGCATTTATATAACTACCTACAGGGGGCATGTATATAATTACTTATGGGGCATGTATATAACTACCTACAGGGGGCATGTATATAATTACCTACAGGGGGCATCTATATAATTACTATGGGGGCATGTATATAATTACTTATGGGGCATGTATATAACTACCTGTAGGAGGCATGTATATAATTACCTACAGGGGGCTTGTATGTGACTACCTACAGGTGGCATGTGTATAATTACTCAAGGGACATGTATATAATTATCTACAGGGGCCTGTAGGCATTTTATATAATTTTATATAATTATCTACAGGGGGCATGTATATATACCTACAGAGGGAATGTAACTACCTACAGGAGATCTACATATCTACCTTCCAAAGGCTTATATACCTACCTACCTACCGAATGGGGCTATATTCAGACCTACATACAGGGGGCTGACATACCTACCTACACAGGGCCTATATACCTAGCTACAAGAGCCCTATATACCTACCCTCCTACCTACATGCAGCCTATATAACTACCTACTAGGATCCTAAAATTCTACTTATTGTGGAAGGCCTACCTATCTACCTAATTGGGACCTACATACCTGTCACAGGTGGGCCTGTGAACCCCGTCCCGGGTCGCAGGCACACCCGTGGTCCCTGCACGAGCGGCAACGCTGCCCGCATGTTCGCTCACCCCGCCGACCGGGTCCCTGCCTACTTGCCCGGCCGCGCTCCTGCTGCAGCTCCAGTCTCCCGGCGCGCGCGTCCCCGCTCCCTAGGGCCCACACGCGCTGGCTCTGTAAAATTTAAAGGGCCAGTGCACCGGTAATTGGGTATTGCCGGTTGCTGCCCTTATTTAAGCCTGCCCCTTCCTGAGTCTTGTGCCGGATCTTTAGTGCCAATAGCCTATAGAGAAAGCATTCCTAAGCCTTGTTCTGATTACCATGTACCGTACCGTTTGCTTCCGTTCCTCTAACAGGAATCTTGCCGCCTGCCCTGATCTTCTGTCTGTCCACGTTCAAAAACGATAGCCGCCTGTCCTGACCTTCTGCCTGTCCCCGACTACGAGACTGCCTGACGATTTTGTACCACGCTACACCTCGGCTGCCTCCGCAAGCAAGTCACGTCAGGGGTAATGACCTGGTAGATTCCCGCCGCAGCAAGTACATGCCGCTTTGCGGCGGGCTCTGGTGAAAACCGGGACCTACTTAGATTCTGCTCCATGGTGTAGCTTACACCATCGTTTGCGGCGGTCCAGAGGATCCACTATCTCCATCCGTGACAGTAAGATCCGGCCATGGATCCCGCCAAGGTGTCTCTGCCGCCCGACGCTGACCTCACCACCATTGTGGCTCAGAAGTCGCAACAGATCGCTCAGTAAGCCCAGCAACTCAGCCATCTCTCCGCCATGATGCAACAGTTCCTGGCCGCTCAGCAGCAGCAACCCGCTCCCGTGGCTTTCGCTGCTCCGACCGCCGGTCCTAGGCTCCGTCTGTCTATGCCATCCAAGTTCAATTGGGGACTCCAAGGCTTGCAGGGGTTTTATCACCCAATGCTCCCTGCATATCGAATTAATGGGCAACCAATTCCCTACCGAACGGTCAAAGGTGGCGTTCGTGCTCAGCCTTCTTTCTGGGAAAGCCCTGGCCTGGGCTACCCCGCTCTGACTCACAGAGCTGAACAATTTAACTGCAGACTGATTGTCAGATCTGTGGGTGAGCATTATATTATACTGACTCATAGAGCTGACAATCCATCTGCAGTTATATAATATTGATTACCTCATAAAATACCCCTACATGACACAGTATGCACTTTATTGTGTTTTTTGTCCATGTGATTCTAAACCTCTAACCTCCCGATAACCCCACTCCCCACTGGGCATAAAACCGATATATAGTACATAAGGCTTTAGAGCTCAAAGTAAACGAGTTATTAATCTCCTTTGTTTGTTAGAGATAACACATTCTGACATTCCTGTATGCTGACCTGTGGTGACGTCGCTCCCTGCTCTCAGATAAGACAAAGAGCAGAGGGAAAAGGGGACAGCCATGACAACCGGTCAGCGCCACACAATTGTGTTGCTAAGGGAGCTATCAGTGGCTTCAATGGACTGTGGCACAGTTTTTTTATTCAGATGCTGCAGTCACATTTATTTTGGTTTCTAAGTGGTGTAAATAGCTGGGTGTCAAAGTCAGGTTTAATAGCAAACACCCACCGTTGTAGGGTTAAACATGACCAATGATATATCATTGGGCTTTGTCTATCCTAAATAAGTTGCAAGGTGTCAAATACCTAAGACCAATACAAAAAATGTCTATAGCAAATAATATATTACCAATAACTAATATTTATTAAAACAATAAAAGCCTCTACATGAATAAGGGTTCCCTTGGTCTTACCCTAGGCAAACTAACCCTACCTAGTTGGGGTAACCATTCTAAAAGCAGAGCATGGTGAAAAAGATTGGTGAAAAAACGAATTAAAAGACGATCAAAAAGTCATTGTACTAAAGAAAATCTCAACCCATCCTGAAAAAAAACAGCTCCATGTACAGCTGTACAGCTCCATGTACAGAGAAATAAAAAGTTATGGCTCTCAGACTAATGCAATGAAAAAATGTGTTTTCTTTTCTAACTAAAAGTGTTTTTATTGTGTAATAGCAGTAAAACATAAAAAATCTGTATAACTATGGTATCGCTGTAATCGTATCAACCTGCTGAGTAGAGTTAATATGACAGATGTAAAAAAAATCAAAATAAAAACACACAGGATTGCATTTTGTTCATCCTGCCTCCCAAAATCCTTGATAAAAGTAATCAAATGGTCATATTAACCCCAAAATAGTACTAAGAAAAATATCAACTCATCCCACAAAAAACAAGCACTTAATTGGCTCCATATGCAGAAAAATAAAAAAGTTACGGGTATCAAACAATGACGACATAAAATTTTTTTTTTTTTACAAACGCAGTTCTATTGTGTTAAAGTAGTAAAACATAAAAAACAATAAAAAATATGTATCGTAATTTTACCAGCCCACAAAGTAAAGTTAACAGTCATTTCATGTCATGGCCCAATGCGAAAAAACGCTGTGATACACCTGTGAGCCCAAAATGCACAATACTCTTCTGGATGAATTTCCTGAGGGGGGATAATTCCAAAATGGTGTGACGTCTAGAAGGTTTTACCTGTTCTGGTACTTTGGGGGCTTAGCAAACGTGACATGGCACCTACCAAGACCTGCGTTCTAAAAGCCAAATAGCACTCCCTCCTTTGTACGCCCTACCATGTACCCAAGTAGCAGTTTAAACCCACATATAGGGTATTGCCGAACCTGGAAGACATTGGGTAACACATTTTGGTGTGCTTTTGTTTCATGATTCCTTGTGAAAATAAGGCATGTTCAGCTAAAACTGCATGTGATTGAATTTTATTTTTTAATTTTCACATCCTGACAATAAAAACATTTGTGAAACACCTGTGGGATAAATATACTCATTATAACCCTGGATATATGGGGTGTCTACAAACCTTAAATGGTGCCTAAAAATATGCTAATAAAACGAGACCAAAAATCCAATAGGGGCTCCTCATATTCTGAGGCCTGTGGATGAGTCAAATATCACACTAAGGCCATATAAGGGATATCTCTAAAAGTGGAAGACTGTGTTCCAGTAAATAATGGATAAAAATTTTAAACCTGCAAAAAAAAGTGAAATTTAATAATCTCAGCTCCACTTTGCTTTAATTCCTGTGACAAACCTAGAGTGTTAGCAAAGTTCCTAAATGTTGTTTTGAATACTTTAAGAGGTGCAGTTAATGGAGTCCTTAATGGGGGTATTTAACATATAGGCCCCTCAAAGCCACATCAGAACTGGACTGGTCCCTTAAATTTGCTCCTAATTTACAAGCCCCCTTGCGTCATAATATATATTTTTTTAATTATATCAACCAAAAGTAGACACATGGTAGATGCTAGTTATAAACTATTTTGTGTGGTATAACTCTCTGTCTTACATGCAGAAATGTTTATGACATTTTGATATTTTTCACAAGAAAACAAGGATTGTATATACTAAAATGTTTTACTTACTTAAAGGGGTTTTGCCACAAAGTAAAGTTGACGTGGGAAGTTTGTAAATTAAAAAATAAACATTTTCCCCATTCATCATTATTAAATATTCTGCACCGTTTTTGTCTTAGCTGCTCCTTTAGTGATCCATTGTTTACAGCTCGTCTCCAGGGGATACGACCAGGACTGAGAGCTCCTCACCTCCTGGTCACACATGCTCAGACATCACCTCTCCTCTCAGGCAGCTACTGAGTGTTCAAACCCCGGGTGCTGTCATTCTACTCTCATCCTCTGGACTCCTTAGTAATTAGTCAAACAGTGCAAATAAATTAAAATAAGAAACCTCAAACAGGTCTGTGCATAAAGAGAAAAAAAATCCTTAGGTTTAGTTCCTGCGGGGTTTTTTAACCGAGGACCCTTGGCCTGGACAAAATTTTTAAAACCTCTGACTATAATGTTCTACAAAAAATAGCCCCTTTCAAAGACAAGGAAGGAAAGGGTCTTTTTGGTCATCCGCTGGGCAAATGAATGCAATTTAAACAAAACCACACGCCCCCTTCTGAGCACACAGACGAAGAGCTGGAAACAGGGGATGAAAGGGGGATTGGGAAAAACCCCTTTTAAAAGCACGATCCAAGAAAAAAACTTTGAGTCCATGGACAGGTAAAAGCATTAAAAAGTTATTCCCACATAAAGTGATGCATGTCAGATTTAAAAAATGAGGCCCTGCCATAAAGGTCATAACTGGCAGTGGTGGTGAGGGGTTAAGCCGTAACAAATTTTAGGCCCTTAATGTAATACATTTTGATTTGGAGGAAACATTCATAGTTGCTCTGCACATGGTGGGCTCTTCTCGCTTAGGAGGAAATAGAAGTCATTGGGAAATGGGTCATTTTTGACTGAACAATTGGATTTTCTTCATGTACTCACAACAATTTCCTGGTTTGTTCTATAAGGTTTTATGGATTTCCTGAAGATGCACATGGGATTAGTTGGCAAAGCAGGTGCTTAACATATATAATATTTATGTGAAATGTCATTGCTCTAGTATGAATCTCTTAAAAATCACTTAGCTCTCTGTTCATCTGTGTTGTAGCTTCCGTTTATAACGGAAGCCATAATGCTCTGCCAGATCCATTGCATGATGAGTATCAGTGGTGCCCTACCTCATGTAGATATTTGAGACAGGGTATGTTAAAAGTTTTAACCTAGTTTTCTATGTTTTTTTTCCTCAACCAACACTAGTTCTATTCTTTGCTTTGATGTTCATTTGCGAACAGTATATTCAAACATTTTGTTTTTGCATAATTTTCTAACCTTTTGGCATTTTTGTAGTTCAACATTGGTCATTGACCCAGGGATTTATTCTGATTAATTGCCAGCTCAGAGTCAGGAGCATTTTTGAATGAGGACAATTGGCTTTTACCCAGGGTTTTTTCTTTAAACCCTTTTCGGGACCTACAATAAACAAGAAGGGTAACGGAGGGACTCTATTTTTTTTTTAGCCTACAAACAGTAACTCAGTACAGAAGGTCAATCCATGACTGCAATTTTTAAAGAAAGGGGATTTTTTGAGACAGGTAAATCACAAGGGGATTTCGTTCGGGTGAAACGGGATTTTTTTTGGACGTAGGTGCCCCAGGCTGCAAAATGAAGACTGAAGGAAGATTTTTAATCGAATCCGTCACTGAAAGGTAATGTTTAATCCCATCTGCCCTACTGACGGAATGTATGATCCCCATCCCATCTAATGAACATGTTAATACAACCCAAACCATTACAGAAAGTGTAAAACTGGAAGGGATCTTAAAAGTCTTTTCCCAAAAAATGCTAGAACCCCTTGCAACCAAAATGGGAACTTGAGGCGCTAGTTTGTTGAGAAGCTGATTGATTGGAGGTATTGCTGAAACATGGCTGGGCTCCTCGCATGATTGGGCGGTCAACCTTCAAAGTTTTAATCTATTTAGGAAAGACAGAGCGAACAGCAGGGGAGGAGGAGTGTGTCTGTATGTAAGGAGTGATATAAAGGCAAATGCGAAGAGGTAATACAGGGCGAGGTGGCTAATGATGTGGAAAAAAACATTGGGGGTGGAAATACAAGGGGGGATTAAAGCAGAGAATAGTTATTTTTGGTGTAATCTATAGACCCCGAACATCACTGAGGAGATAGAAGAAAACAATGCATAATCATATGGTGCGGGCAGCACAGGCAGTACAGTGATAATAATGGGTTTACTTCAATTTCCCAGGCATTGACTGGGTCATGGTTCTGCAATCGACTGAAAAGGAAGGAAAGTACCTTAATCTGTTGTCGGATAATTTTATGGGGCAGGTTGTGGAGATCCAAACTAGAAGTGTGCTCTTTTGGATCGTCATTTTCTAACAAAGCAGAACTTGTCGGAGAGGTCATGGTTTCTGAAAATCTAGGTAACAGTGACCACAATTATAATTCATTTTAGCGTAAACTGGAAAAAAGAAAAACAGACGGGAAGCGGCAAAAACATTAAATTTTAAAAGGTCCAAATGGTTCCTTATGGGACGCCACTACAGACCTAGACTGGAGCAGCTTTTGGCAAATAGTGATGTAAAAACCAAATGGGGGAGCTTTAAATATACTTTGGGGAAATTTAATGCAAAAATATATCCTTATGGGTAACAAGTATAGGCGACTAAAAACTAAAACCAAACATGGCTTCTAACCTTCCTGTTAAAGGGCAATAAACAATAAAAAAGGGCATTTAAAAAAATATAAGTCAGAGGGCTCTGGCAATCAGCCTAGAAAATCACAGAGAGCTTAATACAATCTGTAAAAAAGTGATAAAAGCAGCTAAAATGCAAAATGAAAGGCAGGTGGCCAAAGACAGCAAGACTAACCCCAAGAAATTCTTTAAATGCCAAAAAGCCGAAGTCGATCAAGTAGACCCTTAAAAACCTGTTTATGGGGGAGGCTGGCACTGGTGACCCAAGAGAAGGCACAGGTACTAAATAGGTTCTCAGCTCAATATATACTATCACGGAGAAAAGTAGTTTGATGGGGTGGCCAAGTGCAGATGTAGGTGGTGCTAGTACTGTTAATACATCATCTGCTATAATTAATTGGCTCATGTAAAAAAGTCAAAGACCAAGTTAAATAACTGAAGTGAACAAGGTTCCGAGGAGGCCCTGATTGGCAATTCTGCAAGAGTTTCTAAAGAGCTTCACCTCGGTTATCGGTGTGCCCCTGTACATGATAATTAGAGATTCCCTGTGACTGGTATAGTACCCAGGAGACAGGCGCAAGGCAAATGTGGTTCCCATATTTCAAAAAAGATTCAAGTCTTGGCCAGGGTAATTTTAGACCAGTAAGTTTAACATCTGTTGTGGGAAAAATTTTTGAAGGCTTATAAGGGACTATATACAGGAGTAATAGTGACAAACAACAATATTATTAGTAGATTGCCAGCAATGGGATTATACTAAGGACCGAAGCGTCATTTCAATCTCATCTGTTTTTATGAAGAGGTGATAGAAGTCTGGATAGCCGGGCAGCTGTGGATTTTGTGTTTTATTTTAGAGCTTTGCTAAGGCGTTTGAACAACTGTCTCCCATAAGCGTTTGTTAGTAAACTAGAATTCATTGGCTTAAGAGATAAGTGTGTAATTGGATTAAAAACATGGCTGCTGGATCATAACTCAGAGAGTAGTTTGTAACAATGAATCCTACTCTGAGTGGTCCCCGGTTGTGAGTGGTGTGCCGCAGGGCTCAGTATTGGTCCTCTCTTATTTAATGTATTTATTAGCGATATATTGGAAGGATTCAAATAGCAACGGTTTTTGCAGATGACACTTAACACCTATTTATGCAGGGTAGTGCAATCTATGGAAGATGCTCATAATTAAGAGACCTGGCACACTGAGTGCTTGGGCATCCACTTGGACAAATGGGGTTCAATGTGGATAAATGTAAGGTTCTGCATATGGGTAAAATAATCTACCAGGCATCATAGTCCTATGGGGAGAAAAACTTGGAGAATCGCTTGTTGAGAAAGTCTGGGCGTTCTTGTAGATCATAGACTACAGAAGCGTCAGCATGCAATTCAATCAGCTGCCTCTAGAGCAAGTAGATATTGCATGTATTTACCCCTTCCCGACCTAGGCGTAAATGCATACGCGCCTAGCGGGAAGTGACTTCCCGCAAAATGGACGTATGCATCGCCTGGCGATCGCGGGGCTTGCGGCGAGCCCCGCGCGATCGGACATGGAACCAGCGGTAATTTACCGCAGGCTTCATAGCCTCATCACCCCTGGCTGGAGTGAGCTCCGGCCGGTGAAAACGCATCATTACCGCAGCCTGTCATGGCCGCAATAATGAAGGCGCAGGCAGGAGAGTAGAGCTCCCTCTGCTACGATCGGCGAGGCAAGCGGCAGAGATTGCCGCTCGCCAGTCTCACTACCAGAGACACACCCCGGATGCTGTCTGAATGCAGCCGGGTAGTCCTGGTGACGTCACCATGCCCACAATGCATTGAGGGCATGTGTCCACTAGTTGCCATGGCGACCTCTGCACAGCAGTAAACCGCAGGCACAGATCGCCTCTTCAAAAACAGCAATCTAACGATTGCTTATTATCCCCAGATGAGATTTGCTGTTTACAAATTCCCCACTGGGGAGATTAAAAAAATGTGAAAAAGTAAAAAAAAAAAGTAAAAAAAGTAAACACGAACACAAAAAATAAAATTAAAACATGTACAACTGCCTTTTTCCTCCCTTTTACCAAATCTCCAATCACCCCAAAAAAGATCCACACATAAATAAAGTACCCATATTTGGTATCCTGGCCGCGTGCGTAACAACTACCCTATAATCTGTCATGTTAGTTAACGTACGGTGAACGCTAAAAAAAAAAAAAAACCAGTCACAGAATTGCGATTTTTTTACATCCTGCAGCACCATAAAATGTAATAAAAAGCGATCAAAACTCATATAAATGCAAAGTTGTAACCAAATTAAAACTCAGATCATCCCGCAAAAAAAAAGTCCTTACACGTCTCTGTATACGGGGAAAAAAATAAAAAAAGTTATGGCTCCTCAGAAGACAGCGATGCATATATATTATGTAACATAAAATAAAAACCACTTTTTTTTTTTTTTAAGTGCTTCCAAATTAAAAAAAACTATATAAATAAGGGTATCCGCCGTAATCGTATCCGACCCAGATTGATACTGCAACGGTGAGCGCTGTTAAAAATAAAAATAAAAAACACTCACAAGATTGCAGTATTTTTCTTCAACCTGCCTTTCCAAAAAAACGATTTAAAACTGATCAAAAAGCTTGGTCCCCCAAAAATGATACCAACGTCAACTCATCCCGCCAAAAACAAGCCCCTACACAGCTCCGTACACAGATAAATAAAAAAGTTATGCTCTCAGACTATGGCGATGCAAAAACCTTTTTCCTTTTGAATAAAAGTGTTTTTATTGTGTAAAAGCAGTAAAACATAAAAAAAAAATACAAATTGGGGTATCGTTGTCATCATATCGACCTGCTGAGTAATACTATAACATGTCAGCTAATTGCAACGGTGACCGCTGTAAAAAAATAAAAAACACTACCAGGAAGGTTTGTATTTTGTTTCAAAATGCCTCACAAAAACCTTAATAAAAAGTGATCAAAGCGGCATATGCCCCCCATATGGGTACTAATAAAAACGTCAACTCAGCCCACAAAAAACAAGCCGTAATCAGCTCCGTATACAGAAAACTTAAAATGTTATGGCTATCAGAACAGGACAACAGAAAAAACGCAATTTTTTATATACCTATTTCCTATTGTGTAAAAGTAATAAAACATAAATAAAATATATAAAATCTATATCATTGCAATTGTACCGCCCCCATATCCCCCTAGTAAAAGATATCCGGTCATTTATACTGGCAACCGGCGAACGCTGGAAAATTGAAGCCCAAAAAACCATGGTGGAGATTGCGTTTTCCCCTCATTTTTATAGCCCAATAGCAAAAAAAAAAATATTAGACACCTGTGCACCCTAAATGCACACATACACCCCTAGAATGACGATCTATGTGGTGTGCTGAATCCAAAATGGGGCGGCTTCTGGAAGGTTTCACCTGTTTGTCTGTACTTTTGGGGCTTTGTAAATCGACATGGCCCCACCAAAATCTGCGTTCCAAAAGCCAAGTAACACTCCCTCCCTTATACGCCATGCCATGGGCCCAAACAGCAGTTTACACAGCACTATTGCCGAACTTGGAAGAAATTGCGTAACAAAGTTTTGGTCCTATTTAACCAGGATGCCTTGGTAAAAATTAATCATTTTACTACAACATTGCAGATTATCGGAAAAAAGTTTTATTTCATTTCACCGCCTAACGCTAAAAAATTTTTGAAACACCTGTGGGGTCGATATACTCACTACACCCCTGTATATATCCTTAAGGGGTGTAGTTTACCAATATGGGGTCTTTTGTAGGGGCATTTATTAAGTTTTAGCACCTTAGGGTGTCCCGCGAACTGAAAATGGGCGCCTAAATAAAATCGTAATGAAAATGGACCCCCAGAGTCCAGTAGGTGCTCCCCTATTCTGGGGCTTGTGGTTGACCGAAATAGTGCACTAGGCCACATATGGGAATCTCTGAAAACGCCAGAATCTGAAATCAAATGTTAAGTTGCATTTCAAGATCACATTTACCGTATTCTTGTGAATAATGTAGAAGAAATTGAAAATCTGCAAAAAAGTGAAATTTTGAAATTTCACGTTTCCATTTGCTTTAATTCCCTGTGAAACACCTAATGGTTATAAACTTCCTAAATGCTGATTTTATACTTTAAGGGGTGTAAAGTTCTCTTAGATAGTGTCATTTATGGGGATATCTCTAACAAACAGGTCAATCAAAGTCACTTAGAACTAGACGGTTTTCCCTAAAAAAAATGTATATTTGCAAAAATTTCTTAAAAATTTGAAAATTACTACAAAATTTCTAAGCCCCCTAATGTCGAAAAAAAAAAAAAAAAAGACTTTTAAAAAAAATGAGCCAAAATACAGAAACATATGGTAGATGCAGTTTTAAACATTTGAGTGGAATACCCGTTTTTACATGCAGAAATTTTTTGAATTTTTGAAATTGTCATTTTTCACGATACTTTTAATTTTTCACAAATAAACAAGCTTTTTTTGGGCCAAAATTTTTTTTCTTAAAGCAAAAAGGCCCCCGAGAAAAAAATCCGAATACAGATGGTTTAAAATTTCAAAAATTTTATTCTACAAAAAGTGACAATGACAGATTAAAAATGGGGCTCTGTCAGAGAGGCCCAAAAACTGCTCCGGCGGTAAGGGTTAAAAGAGGCAGGCTCTGGACAAGGGTTAAACTACCCCTGTACAAAACATTTTTTTCGACCCACTTTGAATATGTTGCTCATTCTGGGCCCCATTTTAGAAAGATATTAAAGGAGAAAAAGAAACAAAACGAGCAACCAAACTTTTAAGGGGAAAGGGGCATCTTATTTATAGGAGAGGTTAGTAGAAATTGAATTATTTAGTCTTGAGAAAACGGCTTCGGGGGATTTTATTAATTTAATAAATATATAAATGGGCCCTACAAAAAAGTATGGGGGGAAAAAATTTTTTCAAAAGAAAGGGGACATCCCTCGATAGGAAAAAAGGGTCAATCTGCAGGGGAGAAAGGTTCTTCACGTAAGAACTGTAATCGTGGGGAATTTCCCCCCTGGGATGTCACAGCAGGAACTGTAGAGGTTTCAAGAAAGGCTTAGTTTCCTCCTGGAAAAAAAGAATATTAATGCGTACGAGTATGTAAAATTCTGGCTGGTGGGGGGTTGGGGGCCAGGAATGGTCTCCCCGGGGCAATTGGTTTTGCTTTGGGTTCCCCGGGCATTTTTCCAGTTTGGGGCTGGCTTAAAGCCTTGTCTCTCTCCCTCACCCCATTTTCCCCACCCCGTTGAACTTGAGGGGCATTTTTTTTTTAACCGTACTAACTATGTAACTAAGTCTCAAAGGGATTTAAAAGTATGAGGGGCAAATTGCCTCTGGGGTGCCTGAACTCACTAGAATGGATCCCCACTTGAATAGACAGAATTTAGCACTGCCCTTCAACTTTACATTTCCCATTGAGCACACACCTCTATTATCCAACCTTTTGGCTAGGCCACATGAGGAATATTTATAATTTCATGTGGATTTTTGGGCAGTAACTCATTGTGCGCATTTATATGTATTTTGTTCTGTCACTGTGTGTTGACTGTAATTTTTTTTCCCCAGAGCCCCCCCTTAGCTCTGGGGGAAGAGAGCTAAAAGCTAAGAGGCCTGGCTTCTTTTAAAGCTCCTTGGTTGTTAGAAACAATACTGGGTCTTCCCTAGCTTCAGCATAGGAGAACCATGTGTACCAGAACCTTGCAGGTGCCCTTTGGCTCTGGGGGATGCCAATAAGGTTTAGAGGGGGCTCTTATGTTTTTAGAGAGTGGGTGAGATAGACTGTGTCTTTGTGCACTTTTTGTGTGACACTATTGCACTTTTTTATGCAGTATGGTAAAGAGAGAACGCATATTCAGGTTTTCAAAGAAAAGGAAAAAAATACTAGTATGTCAAATTGGAACCTGAAATATTTGTCTGCAAATTCAAATGTGATTTGAAATGTGGTTTCTGCTTCTCCCATTTAGTTTAACATGTTTGACTTGAATGTAACTCCCAAACATCATTCAGAATTGAAAGTGGCTCAGAAATGATGAAACTATCAGATCCTCTGCAATAGATTAACAATTCTGTATAGATGGCCACCCCAACAAATATTCCCTTGACAGTTAAAGTAGTTGGAGACTGGGCTTATACATACTGTATACAATTAATTGAGCATACAAAATAATATTATTTGTGTTCATATATTATTGCTCGCAAAGTCCATATGCAAATTATGATACACAATGACAGCTGAAGAAAAGTAGAAATAGTTTAGGTTTGCCATTAGCTTTTTTTAAATTTAAAGCTGCATAAGAGACCATTAAAGGGTTTTTGCTAAGAAGGGATTTACTCAGCTAATAGGCTGAATTTGAGCCTTGAGCCTTGAAAAGAGGGGCGTTGTGTTTCTGTGTTTAAAAAAAAACCAAGTACCTCCTCTGTGATGTCATAGCACCACCTCCCCTGCACGTTCCCGAGGCTCAGTCTCTGTGGCTGAGCAAACATTGTTATACTACATCACAGAGGAGAACTATTGTGCACAAGTTAATGGGTTTTGTTTTATGCCTCTTATCTGCTCAGGAGAGATTAGCTCCGGGCAGGCATCTTTCTTTCATTCCTTCTTGGAAGCAGTGAGCCAAGGGAGCATTGGCAGTTTTACTAAGATAATTACATTAAAACCAGTGCATTCTCTATACAGGAGACAAAGGATAATTTTTCCACAGCCCTTCGAAGTTGCAACGGGGTGGGAGAAGAAGGGCTGCTCAGGGAGTGTCTGCAATCTTTACTATGATAATTACATTAGAACTAGTGGATTCTCTATACAGGAGACAGACTTTTTTTCCCCAGTCCCTTAAAAGCTCATTCATGTTCCCTGCCAGGAGATAAGAAGTTCAGACAATGCAAGCACGGCCAGATCAGTGTCCTGGTCGTGTATAATGTAAACTCTCGGGTAACCAAGGGCATCTAATCAAGGATGTAGCTGTCACAGGCTTCACTTTTTTTAATGACATATTTAGAAAAGTGATTAAATACCCATTTTGGAGGATCCCACGTCAACATTACATCGTGGCAAAACCCCTTTAAGGGTACATTGTAACTTTTTACTATATTGTTTTACATTGCTCATTTTTGAAAGTGTTCTTGTTGAATTATTTTCAGAGAAAAATACATCTTTGTATGCTATGTTGTACATCTGATCTGAGTCTGCTTAGGCACAGCAGCTCTAGTCTAGACAGTGCACTTAGCGATTTGATTAAAATTATATATTTCTTGTATTCCAAATTCACTATTATTACTACCATTTTGACTAATTTGGTCAACATTCCTGTATTCCAATAGCAATTTTACTTAAGTTAATGTATATACATGAAAATGGAAGTCCAACAGATATTAATATTTGATTAAAATTGTACTACTTACTTTGTGCTGCGTTATACTGTGACCAATTTTCTCTAATGCAACTACTTAAGCTGAGCAATTTATATTTCAGTAATGTGATTCTTTATGTTTTTATGCAGAAATCTGTGCGGTGTGCATTTGCAAACATTAATCTGGCTTTTATATGTTTCTTTTTGATACAGTACTTGTTTCACTGTGGATAATGACACAATCTTACCAGCTTCCACCAGCATCTTCACAAGATCTTTAGCTTTTGTTCTCGGGTTGATATCCACATGTCGGACCAAAGCACATTCATCTCTAAGATACAGAACCCGTCTCCTTCCTGAGCGATATGATGGCTGGACATTCCCATCTTGTTCTTACTTGCATATAATTGTTCGTACAGATGAACGAGGCACCTTCAGGTATCTGGAGATTGCAAGTCTGCAATTCTCTTCCTGATATAATGGCTGATTTCTTTAGACTTTCCCATGATGTTACACACAGAAGCAGTGTGTTTCTGGTGTGAATTAAAATACATCCACAGCTGTGTCTCTAATTAACTCAGATGTTGCCAATAAACCTATCAGAAGCTTCCAAAGACATGAAATCATCATATGGGCTGTGCCAAATTGTTTAAAGGCATAGCAATCCTAGTGTATGTAAACTTTTGACTTTGCAAAAAGTAATGAAAATGCCTTAGAAATTCTCTCTCTCTCTCATTATTCTGGCATTTGTCAAATATAAATAATTTTGGTTCCTAATTGACCTAAAACAGGTAAGGTTTATTCAGATTTCATGTCATATAGTGAGAAAAACATGCAGAGGTGTCTTTTTATATGATGTATGTAAACTTCTGGTTTTAACTGGATGGCTTTAATTCCTCTTTGTTCTAAGTTATTGTTTATTTGGGAATATACTTGGGTGAATTCACATGGCATATAGTGGCGCATACCGTTGCGCGCTACTGTTGAAAGTACAGACTGGCCAGCGTGTACTTTCAATAGCCCAGACTCGAATACTGTCCCTTGACCCGGCATGTCACGTCTTTTTACTGTGCTCCGGGGAATATGTCAGGTAATCATTGCACTCATTGAGTGCTATGATTTTGCTGTATTTGCGAGGCATACTTTGGGCACATTGCAGCACGATACATTGTGTGAACATACCCTTTAAGTACCTTTATTATATTTCTATAAGACAGTAAGTGAGCAAATACACAAGTAGCTAATATACACAATAATCTACAGTTATTTTTTTTTTTCTTTTCTGACAAACCAATGTGGCAATATCTGCAATTCCCACCATATTCAGGAAGAGCTGCAGTGGATAGAATTAATCCATAAGGGAAAGTTCTGAGGAAGTTAGTTTATGAGACTCTCAAAATAAGCCGTAAAATTTCTTCTTTTTGGCTCTGGTACAGTAATAGGGAAACAAGCCAGCACTCTCCTGGTCTGTCAGCTCCAAGAATCATCCCTGCTTAGATTTTTCCAGGAATCAACCACAATTACCAATCAATTTTTTCAAGGGACTGATTTAACCCTGTTGACATTAAAATACTTTTTGATATCCAGCTGTGTACACCTAGTTAATAATTTAATTTTAAAAATAGATGTGCAATGTGAGACCATATATCCTCTTGCCTTATTCATAGTGCAACCCACTTGGCTATTATAGCAATTCTAAAGTCAACCAAGTTAGTGCTTTGCCTGTTTTATTGAGAGGGTGATGATTTGGGGTATAATTTGCAGCCACAAGACCTGGAAAAGACATATAGCTGAATCAGCTATATGTGAAATTCAGCGCAAGCATGGCCGTCTCCTTGTTTTCTGAGGCCAGCTCATCCTAAGCTGGGAGCTGGCTTTAGAAGAGATTTTATGAATTGGCAAAAAGCCCTTTAAGACAATATTGAATTCCACTTTAAACCAGAATGTTCTTAAGACAAATGTAAAGCCGTCAGTCTAGCCCTTTAAAGGAGTATTCTGCTTTCATTGATTAGCTTTAAATGTGTAGGCAAAGGGAAATAAAGACCATTGCCAAATACATTGCTGTCTTGATTTTGCTTTTCTTCAGAGTTAATAGCACACTTATTTTCTTGTTTCTCTAGACACCATAATAAACAGTTTTGCAACCTTTTCCTAGTTTCAGACTAGTAAAACATGCTGAATGTAAGGTCTGTGTGTTGATTAGGCTGGTCAGCTAACCAGGTTACACAACTTTGAACTCATTAGAGAAGAGTGGATACTTGCTAGCTTCTCTATAAAACTTGCTGGAGGGTAACCTGGTGTGGATTATAGTGCTTTTTTGAGAGACTGTTCTGTCTTGAGAGTTTGTCTAGTAATCTGCTAAGTGTTTGCATTTACCTCTGAGTTCTATTTGCTTCTTGTCCAGCCCAGCCCTGCTGTTTGTTATAGTCCTTGTTTAAGACCTATTTTAAAACCTTGATAATAATTTTCTGCCGAACTCTGCCTAAGAAGTTTCTGTGTCCTACACCCACTTGCTGTGCTGGATAAGCTAAACCTTACGGATGTCTTTAGGGTTAGTTTCAGGTTATGTTTCCTCTGATAACTGTGTTCTCTGGGGGACTGATCAGCAAAATTGAGTCCAAAACTAGTAGACAGTGCTTGGTTAGCTTCACTTCTCTGTACAGTTGAAACCAGAAGTTTACATGCACTATATAAAAAGCCCCATCTGCATGTTTTTCTCACTATCTGACATGAAATCATAATAAACCTTCCCCGTCTTAGGTCAATTAGGATTGCGAAAATTATTTATATTTGCCAAATGCAGAATAATGACAGATAATTTTTTAAGGCTTTATTTTTACTTTCTGCAAAGTCAAATGCTTACATAGATTTCATTAGTATTTGGTAGCATTGCCCTTAAAGTGAATGACTTTAGTCAAACGTTTTGGATATCCTTCCACAAGTTTCTCATAATAGTGGGCAGGAATTTTGGCCCATTCTTCCTGACAGAACTGAGCCATGTTTGTAGGTCACCTTGCTCGCACCTGCCTTTTCAGCTTTACCTATACATTTTCAATAGGATTGAGATCAGGACTTTGTGATGGCAACTCCAAAACATTGACTAAGGATAACTTAAGCCACTTTGTAACCAGTTCGGCAGTATGCCTCGGGTCATTGGCCATATGGAAGACCAATTTCCCCCCAAGCTTTAACTTCCTAGCTGATTTCTTGAGATGTTGCTTCAGTAATGCCACATAATTTTCTTTCCTCATGATGCCATCTATTTTGTGAAGTGCCCCAGTCCTTCCTGCAGCAAAACAACCCCACAACATGATGCTGCCACCCCCGTGTTCACAGTTGTGATAGTGATTTTAGGCATCCAAACTTCTCCTTTTTCCTCCAAATGTAACAATGGTCATTATGGCCAAAAAGTTCAATTTTAGTTTGGTCAGGTCTTTTGCTTTTGCTCTTGAGTTGATATGAACATGTCAGACCAAAACATGTTCATCTCTGAGACACAGAACCCATCTCCTTCCTGAGCTTTATGATGGCTGGATATTCCCACCTTGTTTGTACTTGCATATAATTGTTTATATAGATGAACGGGGCACCTTCATGTATCTGGAAATTGCAACCAAGGATAATTCAGACTTGTACAAGTCCACAATTCTCTTCCTGATATCTTGGCTGATTTCTTTAGACTTCCTCAGAAGCAGTGTGTTTCTGATGTGCATTAAAAATACACCTACAGGTGTGTCTCTAACTCAGATGTTGCCAATCAACCTATCAGAAGCTTCCAAAGACATGACATCATCATATGGGCTGTCCCAAATTGTTTAAAGGCATAGTAATCCTAGTGTATGTAAACTTTTGACTTTGCAGAAAGTAACAAAAATGGCATAAAAAATTATCTCGCTCTCATTATTTTGGCATTTGGCAAATATAAATTATTTTGGTTCCTAATTGACCTAAAATGGGTAAGGTTTATTCTGATTTCATGAAAAACATGCATATGTGTATTTTTATATAGTGTATATAAAATTTTGGTTTCAACTGTACTTATTTATTTATAATTTTTCTAATCAGTCACAGTTTTCAGTGGAAGCATAACCTACATTGCACCGGAGCATTTAACACCAAACCTGAACGTAACGGTAAGCAGCTTACTGGAAAAGTAGGGTTTAGGCTTTTGGAAGTGTTGTGCATTCATTGTACAACACTACAAGTTGAGCAAAACTGTACACCAAAGGAAACACCAATGCAAAGATCCAGCGTAAATCCTTCTTGTTAAAATGGAAGAAGTACCAGAGCTTTATTTACACACAATTAAAATAATCCAAGCATGATGTGAGATGGAGTACAAAAAAGTCGCATTAGAGCTGACGCGTTTTGGAGCGTGATTGCTCCTTATTCATGGCATACAAAAATGACAATTCACTTGGTTTAAATAGTCCGCCCTACAGCAAACAACCAAAACTTAATTAAAACAGACAACGATAATAAAAGAAACAATGCGAGACAAATCAATAATGACACATCAAATCATGGCGTTTGTTAAGACCAGTCGGAAAACTAGTATCTAATTTGTAGATCCACCATGCCTCACGTGCTAATAATTTTTTCCGGTGGTCACCTCCCCTCGGCGGTCTTAAAACTCGTTCTATGCCTTGTATGCTATAGTCAGAGGTGTCACCTAGGTGTTCATCGCGGAAATGTTTAGATGCCATGAAAATCCCAAGGCTTAGCTGTTTTTTGATGTCTGACAGATGTCTAAAGTACATGTTGTGCAACCAACATATTGCTTTTGGCAAGATTTGCATGTAATTAAGTAAACCACGTAACGTGTGTTACAATTGATAAAAGACTTCATGGCAAAGACCGATTGTTGGGAGGTGGAACTAAATTCTTTAGAAATAGAAACAAAGTTGCAAGTGATACATCTAGAATGATTACATTTGAACATACCGATGTTAGATAGCCACGCTGGTTGTCGCAATAAAGAGCTGGTAGAAAAAAGACTGGGAGATAGAAGGGATCTCAAAGTCTGACCTCTTCTGGAAACAAAGCGAACGTCATTAGTGGAAACAATTTGTCTCGAGCTATCAGTTTCAGTTAAGATGGGAAGATACTTTTTAACAATATTACAAATCTGTTTAAATTGAGGACTGAACGTGGTAGAAAATGTAATTTTGTCCTGTTTCTTTTTGATTTTATCTTTTTTGTCTTTGGATTTTAAGAGATCAGATCTAGGGACACTCTCCATTCTTTTATTGGTTTTCTCTAATAGCCATTGCGGATAGCCTCTTTGACTAAGCCTAATATTTGTCTCTTTTTCATATTGTGGTAACAACGAAGTAATGGTGCAATTACGTTTAGTTCTTACTTGTTCTCCATATGGAATGCCATTAATGACATGTCGGGGGTGATTGGATGTGGCATGAAGGATGGTATTTCTGGCGATGGCTTTTCTAAATGGAAGCACTTCTATGTTGGATTTGCCTAAAAGGGTAATGTAAAGAAAGTTAATACTCTCTTTTTGCCACTCCAAAGTGAAACGCAAGTTCAGATTGTTGTCATTGACGTACAAGCAAAAATTATCTGCATCCTCTTTGGAGCCCCCCCACATCAGGAGCAGGTCGTCTATGTAACGACCATACCACCTGATGTGGAGGGAAAAAAGGGCAAGAAGGGGAAAACAAGTATCTCTCCTCCCAAGCAGACATAAATATGTGTTCGCCAGGGAAGGAGAGAACTTGGCTCCCATCGACGCACCACAGCGTTGTAAATAAAAAGCACCATCAAAAACAAAATAGTTGTGGGTCAAGAGATACTCAGTACACATTATAAGAAATTTAATGAACACCGAGGAATAGGCTGTAAATCGTTTCATATGTCTTTCAAGAATATCAATGGCTAGATGATGGGGAATGAATGAATACAAGGATGTTACATCACATGACACCCACAAGAGTGTGGAATCTCAATCCTTACCAGATAACATATTAACCAGGCTCTTAGTATCTTTAACATACCCTGGAATAGATACTACCAAGGGCTGAAGAATCGAATCCAGCCATGATCCCAATGGTTCCCCAAGCGAGCCAATCCCTGCCACAATGGGTCGCATGGGTGGGGGAAACAAATTTTTATGCACTTTCGGAAATGCATGAAAGATAGGAGTTACAGGATTTTCCACATATAATTTATCTGCGAGAGTTACAGTGATGGGTCCCATCTTAATCCCCTCAT
The DNA here is from genome assembly GCA_025379985.1 of Phyllomedusa bahiana. Taxonomy (NCBI): domain Eukaryota; kingdom Metazoa; phylum Chordata; class Amphibia; order Anura; family Hylidae; genus Phyllomedusa; species Phyllomedusa bahiana. The sequence goes on along the minus strand of JAODAL010005404.1, from coordinate 85,972 downwards.
TGAGAGTATGTTGTAGGTGAGTTTGAAAAAGTTTGGTAGGGTCTGATCTAAGGGGCTGATAAGTAGTTTCATCTAGTAAAATATTTTCATTTAATTTTTTATATAGCCCTGAATTCATGAGGACAATGGCTCCTCCTTTGTCCGCAGATCTAATTAATAAATCCCTGTTCTCCTTTAATTCGCATAGGGCCTGTTTCTCAGCTCTAGTGAGATTGTTTTGACACTAGAAAAATCACAATCCTCTTGTAGTTTTTTAAAATCTTTCTCTACTAAATTCTGAAACAAATCAAGACCATGAGGTCTGGACTGAATGGGATAAAATTCCCTATTCTTAGCTAGATAATCGGGATATGATGTGACCATATGAGTGGTACTATCAACTATTATATCTCGTAAATCGGAAAGACCAATATTGTCCTGAAAAGTAAAAATACAGTAATGTCCACATTGTCAATAGCATCAACCATATGTTCATTAGAAACGGCATTTTTTTTTTCTTACAACAGTAGGGGCTTAGAAACTTCGTAACAATTCTTCACATTTTCAAGAAAATTTGCAACACAGATTTTTTAGGGACCAGAAGATTTTCAATTTTTATCCGTTATTCACTGGTATGCAGTAGATGTTACTAGGGAAACGCAACTCAACATTTATCCCCCCAATTCTGCTGTAGATATCCCATATGTGGGCCTAGTGCACTATTTGATTCACCTACAATCCTCAGAGTAAGAGGATAAACTACTGGACTTTGGGGTCTCATTTTAATTACTATTTTCTTTAGGCGCTGTTACAGGTTTGTGGACAGCCTAAGGTGCTAAAACTTAATAAATACCCCTAAAAAACCTTATATTGAAAACTACACCCCTTAAGAAATATACCCAGGGGTGCAGTGAGTATATCGACCCCTCAGGTGTTTTACAGATTTTTTTAACATTAGGTTAGGAAAATTTATTGATTTTACACTATAAAAACACTTTTATTTTAAAAAGAAAACATGTAAGTGCATCGTCATCTGAGAGCCATAACTTTTTTATTTTTGGGTGTATTGAGCTGTCTAGGGGCTTTTTTTTATGGGATGAGTTGATGTTTTTATTGGTACAATTATTCAGGGAACATGACTTTTTGATCACCCTTAAATTCATTCTTGAAATAAAATACGGCAATTTTGGTAGTGTTTTTTATTTTTAGCAGCGCTCACCATGCAGTGTTCATGACATGTTATTTTTACTCTGTGGTTCGATACGATTACGGCGGTACACAATTTATATAGATTTTTATGTAGTTGCATTGCTATCTTCTGATAGTCATAACTTTTTTATTTTTCCAATATTCAGAGCTTTGTAAGGGCTTTTTTTTGCGGGATCAGCTGACGTTTTCATTGGCATCAGTTTGGCGTTTATACGACTTTTTGATCGCTTTTTATTCTATTTTATGTGCTGCGGGATGAACAAAAATCACAATTCTGTCAGCTTTTTTTACGTTGTTAATGAGGCAGGTTAAACAACATAACATATTTATAGGCTAAGTCGTTATGAACGTGACAATACCAAATATATGTACTTTATTTTTTATCTTTTTTGGGGGGTGAATAGTTTATTGTAATGGGAAAAGGGCAGTGTGTGTGTTTTTATTTTTTTTTTGCGTTTAACGTTTTTCTTTTTTCACTTTTTTTTCTAATACTGTTTTCACTTGTCTCCATAGGGGACTTGATCTGTTGATCGCTGTTATAATACAGAAGAGTATATGCAGTACCACCCTGTATGAATGAACTGTCATCACCATGATAGCTGTAAGTTACCATAGTGGTGACGTCACAGACAGCCCTGGAAGGTCTTGTTAGACATCTGGGGTGACCGTGGCGCGGGAGCTCCATTGGTGACAGAGGGAGCCCCCTTCTGCTGTCTCTCCTTAAGGACTGAAAGGGGTTGTCTCACTACAAGGATTGCTTTCTATGTTAAAGACCTTGCAAAAACAAGTCACTTTGCAATATGTGTCCACTAACAGTGTCCTACCTTTTCCTAGATATCCCCTCTTGTATGGGCTGCTTGAGCTGCTCAGGTCGCTTCAGACCTATGCTATCGCTCCTGATAGGTTGCCAGTGCAGGTCGCTATAGCTACTGACCTGGTATCCTCTGCAGCTTATCACTGCAGATCAGTAAAGCCAGTAAACACTTTATCCAATAATTGCAAACAATGCCGTATATTAGCAGTGCACACGTTATAGTCCCAGCCGTTAGGAGTACCTTGCTTAGACTCCCCTATATCAATCAAAAACGTACACATAGGCTGTATGGACAAAACATTGAACTTTACTTCATTTTTATAAGTTGGTGCATAAAAGACATAGTTCTATGACGAACACCTTAGGCAATGAAAAACATATGAAAACGTGACAGTACTTAGCTGTATAGCTTCTCCTGTTTAGGAGGTGAGTGATAGTCCCATAGTAGACTAGTAGGAGCCGATCATGCTGAGTTGCAGCCCAGTGCCGCCAGTAAACACGACAGACGCATTATAAAATCTAGGTGCATATCATATCGTTGCTAGCATATTTGATGCGTCTTTTTGGGCGCATGCAAATGTGTCGTGCCTGGCGTATAAGACGCCTGGTTTTGGAGTATTACAGTTCATTCATATAGAGAATATGGCATCAAGAGTTTTTTGGCGCAAAATACACCCCAAAAAATGCAGATTTGTCTTGGTATATGTAGCCCTGTAGCCTACATCTGCTGCAGCTACTTATTCAATGTATGGGATTTCATATTCTTGTTTGAAATGAAACTTTAAAAAATATAAAGTTAAAAACGCTTGAAAACTGGGTTACAAAGCCCATCACCTCTCTATGAATGCGAGTCAGCATATTTATACAAGACTGCTTTCATTTGTTATTTTATGCGGGGGGTTTATACTTTTCAGCTTATCCACTGTTTATTACAAAACCAAGAAAGTCCAAGACTTCATTATTTACTGGCAAGATAGGTATTATTGATAAGGCATGTTAACTGATATCTGTTTATACTTGACATGGAGACATTCTGCAAAACAGTTATTGTTCCAGCACTAGACAAACAGACATCCTGTTATTTCACTTCATCATTAAAATGTTCCCTGGCATGGGTACTTGTTGACAATTTGTATCTCCATTAAGATTATGAGGTCCCTGGCTGTTTCTACTCATCTGATATTAAAGAAGGTCCCAGTGTGTCCTTAAGCAGACGAGAAGGGTGTGAGTTGCAGGATAAATCCTTAACGCCCTTTGCAGCAATGATGTCACACCTTGGGCTGTGATGTCCTTACTTGAATTCTGTTCCAAGCTTTTTACTTGACAGCTGAATAGTGATTAACCCATCATTTTTCTGTTATTTTTAACCTTCATTTTACATTGGGTAAACTGAAAATATTGGTTATTATGGCACTATTTTGTGTTTGGGTAAAAGATAGTATTCTTCTCTGTGTAAAATATTTTTCCTGGAAAATTGTAAAGGTACGTCCAGATGGTCAGGTTTTCAGATGGATTTTCAGACGGTTTTCGGCTTTGAAAACTTAGAACATGTTCAATCTTCCGCCCGGTTTTCGGGTGGAAGTTGTGCATTTCAATGGTTGAGGGGGACGGGCCAAACCGCAGACAGAACTGTTCCTCAAAACCATGCAAAAGATTATAAAATACTGGCCGAATTCTTAAGACATCATCCTCCAACCAGTATTTTGTCTATGCTGTGTGGATGCACCCTAAGGCTATGTTCACATGGCTTATTTTGGGACGCATTTCGCCACACATTGAGAGCGTGCTGCGCTCTAATACGGGCAAAATGCGCCCCAATCATTACGGTAACCCACAGTTCTCATAGAGAACCATGGATTACGCCTCCTCTCCCCGCTCATACAATACGATCGTATTGTACGCGCGGGGGAGATAATTGACATGTCATTTATTCACGGCGCTCATGTGCCGCGAGTACTGACAGTCTCTGGGGCCAGCAGGCAAATGCCCCCCCCCCTCCCCTCTCTGCATCACGGGAGGACGCACCGGTCGGCGCGAGCTCCCGAACACCTGGCATAATTGCGTACTATACACCCTGCAATCAGACATGTGAACATAGACTAAGACTGCAAACAATGATTTAATAATATTTATTACATACATCAATGTTTTATTTTACAAAGAATATCTTACAGTTTTGATGTTCTCTCAAATTCTAATGTACTGTTCTTTTATGTGGCTTCAACCTTTTTCCTTGTTTATCCTAGTTTTCATGATTGATTAGTCGAATTCCCGAACTATAGTCCCAACAGAGTAATGTTTGTCCGCTATCCAGAATATCTGTTCTACGAGACTGATTGAAATAGCCAAATTGTCCTATCATCTCATGCTCTCCTTCGTATGAAATCTCTTAGGATGTGGTTGCAACCTCAAACAACTATCATAGCGAGACAGCTAACCAGGTAACACACCTTTTGAGCTCGTTAGTTAAATAGGATTGGATAATTGCTAGCTCCTTTATAAAGCTTGCTATGTTAGTTAACCTGGTGTGGATTATAGTGTTTGTTCTGACACTTTGTTGTCTTTTGGGACTTTGTCCAGTATCTACTAAGGGCGACATGTCCCAATACGACTGCACCATTTTTTTGGTGTATTTTTCTGCAAAAACAAAAAACTCTTGATGCCCTAGTCTCTATATAAATGAACTGTAGTACACCAAAACCAGGCACATTATATGCCAGGCACGACACATGTGAATGCTCCTAAAGTAGGTGCATCAAATATGTTAGCAATGATATGATATGCGCCTAGATTTTGTAATGCACCTAGATAGGCACATTCATTTTATTATGCAAGGTATATCACACTCCAGATTTTTGAAAGGTTCATACATTCAGGTGCACTTTACATTGATTTAATGCGCCTAAAAACTGCCGTGCCGTCACCACTTTTCAGACATGTCGCCCTAAATGTTTGCATTTGGTTCTAGATTTCTTGTTGCTTCTTGTCCAGCCTAGCTTTGCTTTGTGGGAGTTTTTGGAAGTTCTTGAGAATCTCAGTTTTTGTGTTTTGCCTAAGGAGCCTAAGGTCCCAGGACATCTTTTTGTGTCAGGGTAAATGGTAGCTTATGGATAGCTTCATGCATAGAACAGGATTGAAAGGGTTTTAGTGTCAGAGTCAGAAGTCAGGCACCACCTTCAGGACAGCATGGCAGAGCAAGTTGGTAACCTCAAGAAACCTGAGTGCACTCAGAGCTGATAAAATTACTCTTATCACTTGAACAAAGAAAATAAACAAAGCAATATGTTTGGAAAAAGCTTTCATTTACTGTTCCCTACATGTTGAAAGCCCCTTTAAAAATTATGTTTTAGTTTAGATGAGCACTGTGCAGTGTGGCAGCAAAGCTGATGTTTGGTGCTTTACCAGTACAAACCACATACCAAAACAACAAGGAAAAATAATGAAAACATAATACATTTTATTTAATAGATACATAAATTCACAATTTGTTGGTGATAAAAAATATGGAAGAAGACGACAGCAGACACAACCAAGATTAAAATGGGTTAAAAAACATGCAGATTAAAATGACAGACTGGTAAGTGAATATGATAATAAATGAATAGAGAAAAATAGAAAAAAATAACAGAAAAATTTTTTGGGGAGAATTAATAATACATGTAGGCACAAGTCACAAAAGTGCAAGTATTAAAGTAAATAAAAATGATACATACATATGGATGTGCACAAATCAATGTGCATATTGACTAAGCAAGAAGTAAGGGAACAGGTGTCAACACAAAATGTTATAATAAAAAATAACAAAAAATACCATGTCAGGAAACGCTCACCAGTCAGACCCGACGTGTTTTGCCAGACAGTGGCTTTGTAAACCATTTAAAGATTATTATGGCATGACAGGCAGCAGAAAAGTAGTCTTACATAGTGCTCAATTAAATGACTGGACAACCCAGGTAATTGGTGATCAAGGTCCAGTAGAACGCCACACTTTCTATGTATGTATGTGTGTATATATATATATATATATATATATATATATATATATATATATATATATAAACAGAGGGTACGGAGAGTATTCAGTATTTTCACTCTGTTTTATTGCAGCCATTTTTTGCTGATTAATATACACTCTGAGCCCCATCTTGAATGGAAAAAAAAACAGAAATGTAGAAATTTTTGCAAATTTATTAAACAAGAAAAACTGAAATATCAAACTTAGCGGAGAATGGAGATTTTATAATTTGCAGGGAATGAGGGGGGGCACACCTCTTCACCAATGCATCTTTTAGGGCGACATGTCCGAAAAGTGGCGTATCTATGCCAGTTTTAGGCTCATTAAATCAGTGTAAAGTGCACCTGAAAGTCCGATACTTTCCAAAAAGTGGCGTTAGGTATACCTTGCATAGATTACTTAATGCGCCTAAAATGGCACATCGTATCAAAAAGGGCGCATTGCAGCAAAAAAGGGGGCATTGCATCAAAAAAGGACGCATTGCTCAACACTCGGCACATAGCATATTATTGGTAGTATATGGTATGCGTCTATCGAGGCTCTCGACGGGGGCGCACAGTGCACCATATTTAGGCGCATTGCAAAGTGTCGTTCCTGGTGTACAATGCGCCTGGTTTTGGTGTACGACAGTCCATTTACAACAAGAATATGGCGTAAAAAGTGGCTTTGCCGCAAAATAGAACAAAAAACTGGCGTTGGCGTCTTGGGACATGTCGCCCTTAGTGTCCGCCAATACATCTTTTCATGATGGTCACTAAGAGAACATATTCTGACCATACACCTTCATATGATAGGTTCAGAATAAGCCAGAACAGGCATCCTGTGCAAGGTGAAGAACAGACTTGGCAATCTAATGACAGCCAGGCTCCAGCTCTTAACAGCCAGGATCAGAAAAACCTCTGATCCCAGCCATTTAACCCCTTAGATGATGTAGTCAATAGTGACTGTAGCATCTAGAAGGCTTCAGGTGGTTGTGTACTATTCTAATCTGTCAGCTCTCCTGAGTGATATAATATAGAGGATCTGTTGGCTTTCCTGTGTTGTGTAATATAGAGGATATGTCGAATCTCCTGAGTGGTGTAGTATAGAGGATCTGTCAGCTCTCCTGTGCGATTTACTGTAGAAAATCTGCCATGTGTGGCATAGTATAGAAGATCTGTCCTGTTTGACATAGTATAGAGGATCTGTCCTTTGTGGCATAGTATAGAGCACAGGTGTCAAACACAAGGCCCGCGGGCCACATCCGGCCCGCGGCCTTGTGTTTTCCGGCCCGCGATCTCCCTGACTCCGCACAGCTGTTTTACCACAGCCGTGCGGAGTCAGACAGCTAGTACAGGGAGAAGGCAGGAGGGATCGTTTCCCTCCCTGCTTCTCGCTGTGGATGTACGGTGCTCGGTGAGCGCTATACATACGGCGTTGCAGGGGGCGGGACACGCCGCGGTGCTCACGCCGCCTGTGACGCTGGGTCTCCGCGGTCGGCAGCTTCTGCCGCCGAGGAGATCTCTGGGAGCTGCGTGCGGGCGTAAGCGGCGTGACGTCACACTGCTTACACCATACACAGCTCCCGAACTGGACCGCGCTGCACGGACACGAGGTAAGTAGCTGCTTTTTAATTTTATAATCATTAGGGGGCATCTGCCTGGCTACTGAGGGGGCTATGGGGCATCTGCCTGGCTACTGAGGGGGCTACTGGGGCATCTGCCTGGCTACTGGGGCATCTGCCTGGCTACTGAGGGGGCTACTGGGGCATCTGCCTGGCTACTGGGGCATCTGCCTGGCTACTGAGGGGGCTACTGGGGCATCTGCCTGGCTACTGGGGACCATGGGGCATCTGCCTGGCTACTGGCGGACCATGGGGCATCTGCCTGGCTACTGGGGCATCTGCCTGGCTACTGGGGACTCTGGGGCATCTGCCTGGCTACTGGGGGACTATGGGGCATCTGCCTGGCTACTGGGGGACTATGGGGCATCTGCCTGGCTACTGGGGACTATGGGGCATCTACATGGCTACTGGGGGACTATGGGGCATCTACATGGCTACTGGGGGACTATGGGGCATCTACATGGCTACTGGGGGACTATGGGGCATCTACATGGCTACTGGGGGACTATGGGGCATCTGCCTGGCTACTGGCGGACTATATGGGGCATCTACATGGCTACTGGCGGACTATATGGGGCATCTACATGGCTACTGGGGGACTATAGGGCATCTCCCTGGCTACCGGGGGGTTATGTGAGGCATCTCCCTTTCTATATGGGGCATATTACCTGGCTGCAGAGGGCATATTACTATCTGGCTACAGGGGGCAAAAATACCTATCTACCTACATGGGCAGATATAACTGTCATCTACAGGGGGCTTTATAGCCACTTATCTACCTACAAGTAGTTCTAAAATTATGTCGGCCCTTTAAGGCCCTTTAAGGTACGCCGTGAGGCTGATGTGGCCCCCGGTGAAAATGAGTTTGACACCCCTGGTATAGAGGATCTGTCCTGTGTGGCGTTGTATAGAGGATCTATCCTGTTTGGGGGGAAAATAGAGGAGCCGTCCACTCTCCTGTGTGTTGTAGTAGAGATGGGGGTGAGCCCTAAGGTATTCCAAACCCACACTGGATATCTATTTATCTATCTGTCTAAAGTATAATATTATGTATATATATATATATATATATATATAGATAGATAGATAGATAGATAGATAGATAGATAGATAGATAGATAGATATGAGATAGATATATAGATATATATATATATATATATTATATATATATATTATATATATATATATATATATATATATATATATATAACACCTATAGAAAAAAGATCATCAATGATATAACAGGAAATAACAGTTAGTACTATAGGAATTTGATAAATAATGTAGGGAACTTACATTTTGAAGCATAATAGTGGAGTCATAAGGAACCCAGTCATCCAAAGTTATAAGTAAGTCCCCTGAAAGGATTTCCACAGACTGCGGAGGGTAAAAAACTCTGTTATCACCCTTAATAAAGTGGGGCAAGAGTGACTCCATCAATAAAGACTAACCCTGTTAAGCCCTGAATTCCTAGTCACAATGTGTTTCCCCCTCTTACATAAACAAAAGGTTCATCAGAGGACAAAATATGATGATTTAACATAGAAATAAGGTAATGGGTCATGTAATAGTGATCATGCACATGTATAATCATGTAGTCCAACCGCTGCAATAACATATATTAATAATGCCTTACTTCCTTTGCTAGTTTAAAGAGAACCTGTCAGTTACTTTATGCTGCCTGAATGACAGGCAACATGAAACAGCTGCAGGTTACACGATCATAGCCCTGTGTGCTTTACTCCGAAACGCTGCAACGTTCCCAGATAAACACTCTGGGCGACATGTCCCAACACGCCAACGCTAGTTTTTTGTTCTATTTTGCGGCAAACCCACTTTTTACCCCATATTCTTGTGGTAAATGGACTGTCGTACACCAAAACTAGGCGCATTATACGCTGGGAACGACACTTTGCGCCTAAATATGGTGCACTGTGCGCCCCCCTCGTGCAATGAGCCTCGATAGACGCATACCATATACTACCAATGATATGCTATGTGCCGAGTATTGAGCAATGCGTCATTTTTTGATGCAATGCCCCCTTTTTGATGCAATGCGCCCTTTTTGATATGATGTGCCATTTTAGGCGTATTAAGTAATCTATGCAAGGTATACCTAACGTCAATTTTTAGAAAGTATCTGACTTTCAGGCGCACTTTACACTGATTTAATGCGCCTAAAACTGGCATAGATACGCCACTTTTCGGACATGTCGCCCTTAGTGAAGTTGCGCCCGGTGCAGGGAGATGAGTCCGATGTGAGGCTTCTCCCCGTCCCCTCAGCTTGAATGACAGCTTTCTCCCTATAGACAAACAGTCAAGCTGAGGGGGTGGAGAGAAGCCACACACAAGAATGGGCACAGTGGCTTCTACCCGTACCCGGGACAACTTCCCTGGGTGCTGTACTTGGGAACGCCGCAGTGTTTCAGGGTAAAACACACAGGGTTAGGATCAGGTAACCTGCAGCTATTTCATGCTGCCGCTGTTCAGGCAGCATAAAGCAGATGACAGGTTCCCTTTAATAGTTCATACACTTTAAAGAAGTAAATTGGCATAAAGCAGCAGAAACCAAAATGTGCCCCATTTCCACATCCAGTATGAAAATAATGATTTAATGTGTGTTCTTTTGATTGTGAATCCCTTCAGTACAGGAACCACATTTTAAAGTGATAAGAAATAAAATAATACAGGATCCTGACGACGGATGCTTCTCATAGCACATTTAATTGCTAGGACTAGTGACAGATATATTACTTCTCTGCCACTCTGTGAATTGTAAGATCACCTTTGCTTAACCTAATAGAATGAAAACCACAACATATTCTCTTGAAATAAATCCCAGAGTTATAATTAATAGGGTTATTCATAGATTAAAGCACATAACCTCTACTACCAAGGAACAATTGACATTACTTGTGATGTTGAATTGTATAAATAACGCAATGCCCCTTTTAACAGCTGGAACAATTTTATTAAAAAAATTCAAAAATGTGTATTTTAATATTTACAAATGTATCTAACTTGAATTAATCTCTTTGAATATAAGTAAATATTGGCATTTTGCATAATAAACATTTTGAATAAACCCTTTCCATTTCCTATTTTATTGGCATAACAATTGGATGCATTGTGATTTAAATAATAGTGCACGTTTGCAGGGAGGGCAAAAAAAGAAAACTTGAAGCGGACAACCTTATAGTGGGTAAAGCTTACTAGGCTACCAAAAATGAAAAGCAAAGCATCTGCTATAGCTGTGGTTTTAAACACAGTGCATCCAATTGCAAAAATATGTATGGCGTGGAAATGGGGTTATCCATAAAAAAGTAGTTACTATGCAATTTTTTTTATGTCAACATAAAACACTTAGTAACGTAAAGAAAAACCATTCCCCGTTCTACTAGTCATGTGGTACAAAAGTTCAGTGCTACTATACAGTGCCAGGACATTTATACTATAGCGTGCAGTGTACCAGGACATTTACACTATAGTGTGCAGTGTACCAGGCCATTTACACTATAGTGTGCAGTGTACCAGGACATTTACACTATAGTGTGCAGTGTGCCAGGACATTTATACTATAGCGTGCAGTGTTCCAGGACATTTAGACTATAGCGTGCAGTGTGCCAGGACACCTACACTATAGCGTTCAGTGTACCAGGACATTTACACTATAGTGTGCAGTGTACCAGGACATTTACACTATAGTGTGCAGTGTACCAGGACACCTACACTATAGCGGCTGGCAGTTTGTACCAGGACATTTACACTATAGTGTGCAGTGTACCAGGACATTTACACTATGCAGTGTAGTTTACCTGGACATTTACACTATGGAGTGTAGTCTACCAGGACATTTACACTATAGCGTGCAGTGTACCAGGACATTTACACTATAGCGTGCAGTGTGCCAGGACATTTACATTATTGCGTGCAGTGTACCAGGACATTTACACTATAGCGTGCAGTGTACCAGGACATTTACACTGAAAGGCAAATGCAGTGTCCGGGTGGGTACCAGGACATTTACAATTGCTGCGTTGCAGTGTACCAGGACATTTACACTTAGCATGGCAGTGTACCAGGACATTTACACTATAGCGTGCAGTGTACCAGGACATTTACACTATAGTGTGCGGGTTTATTGGTACCAGGACATTTACACTATAGTGTGCAGTGTAACCAGGACATTTATCAACATTTACACATGCAGTGTACCAGGACATTTACACTATAGCGTGCAGTGTGCCAGGACATTCCGTCCATTTATTTCCATTTATTCCCATGCTTTGAGAGCTTTGGCTTAAAAAATGTCATCTGTGTTATTCATAATATTAAGACTAATAATAATTAAAACTAATAATTTGTGATATCTGACACAAATATAGCAGTAATAGATAATATGGTCAGAAATGCACAACAGATCATGTGTTCAGTGTAAACTCGTAAAGAATCAAATAAACAAAGTGAGAAAAAAAATTATACGATATTATCAAAGACAAGATTTTATTGACTGTTATATATAATTTCTATATTTTAGACTTTTAGCTATAAAGTGCTTGCATTACTTTGTGTTACACGGTGTCAAAACTAGTGACAATGCTCAATAATTATAGGGACACGAATTCTGGTGCAAATTTTTGCCAAAAATACTGCCTTACGTGCTTTATACCACATTTATAAACTATTTTAGACAGTTTCTATACACCACTGCACCCTGTCCTATAAAAAGGCGTGCCCTTGGTAAAAGGGGTGTGACCTAGCAGAAAAGGGGTGTGGTTTAGTGTGTAATGTTGTACACCAAAATTTTGCCGCAATAAGTGCCATAAATTAAGCCAAAACAACACAATTAAGCAGATCCCTACATAAATAAAAACTAACTTTTATTGAAAATCTCAATAAAAAATGTCTAATAATTTAAGGAAAAAAACAAATTACCATTACAGTAACAATTATGAGGTAATAGAGTAATGCTGACCGATCTTCAGACTGTTTAAAGTTATTAAAGACTGGTAAGCGTTACTCTATTACATTATTGTTACTATACTGGTCAACTAGAACTTCCATTTCAGAGCTCGGGCTCTCATGAGGAACTTCTAGTATCAAATAAAGCTTCCAGATTTATGTATTTAATTGGGAATCTTATAAGAGATTATAAAAGCTCATTGTTCAGTCTACATGCTCTTGGGTTTTACATCCATTGATGGCAAAGGGTCTATTGGACTGATACATACAGAAAAATGTATATGGGATGTTACAACATGGAATGTATGAGCTATGATTTAGGACTGATTGTCAGAAACATATACCGTATACACTCGAGGATAAGCCGAGTTTTTCAGAAAAATGTGCTGAAAAATCCGTCCTCAGCTTGTACTCAAGTCACTGTCGGTGCTGTAATGGCCCGTGTGCTGGCAGGGATACTTCAGCTAAATGTGACTCCTCTGGGAGCGCATATAGCTTAATCTGTCAGTCCAAGGCTGAGTGCTGCCATGACCCGGGTGTTGTCGGCGATCTCTTCACCTGTATGTGACTCTTCTGGGAGTGCATATAGGTGAAGATACCCCTGTGGCGCAGTGGACGCCGGTGTTTGCAGTGCAGGCAGAGTGAGTGTCATCACGCTGCCTGAATACATCACGCCCTCTGTGCCGGCAAGAAGATGGATCGCCTGGGAGTTGGAGCAGCGAGAGGTAAGTACTTTTTTTTTATAACCCTGCCTATTACTGCCTATACCTGTCTATGAGGGGACATATACCTGCTATGGGGGATATATACCTGCCTGTAACTGCTATGGGGGCTATATACCTGCCTGTAACTGCTATGGGGGGACATATGCCTGCCTATACCTGCCTATAACTGCCTATGAGGGACATATACCTTCCTCTACCTGCCTATGGGGGACATATACCTGCCTATGGAGGACATTAAAGTGCCTATACCTACCTATGGGGGACATTAAACTGCCTATACCTGCCTATGTAAATTTATTGGTATCCATTTTTATTTCTGAAATTTATCAGTAGCGGCTGCATTTTCCACCCTAGGCTTATACTCGAGTTAATAAGTTTTCCCAGTTTTTTTGTGGCAAAAGTAGGTGCTCTGTCTTATATTTAGGTCAGCTTATAATCTAGTGTATATATATATATTGTGGAGATACGACCTTAGAAGATCGCATTTCACTGCAGCAACTGAGTTCCAAGGTATGGGTTACCAAGTTGCTTGCTGTCAGTGAGGACGGTCAGCAGTTTGGCAAGTGTAACCGGGAGTTAAAGGGGTTTGATCGTTACAAAGATCATGTCTCAGATTATGGGGACAGTAAAAATAAACACTTTTGTAATTGGGTTGCATTACCTCTGTCACTTGGTTTAGCAGATATAAGCTTCGCTGTAAATCTGTCTTTTATTTCTGCTGTTGCTGGGTCAGAACGCCCCCGGATCGATTCCTGTGCCCTAGACACGCCCCCTGCACTGTGATTGGCTGGCTGACATTTCATTCAGCCTGTTGGGATATGCCCCTAGACAGGAAACGTCATGGCCACGCCCCCTGCGCTGTGATTGGCTGCCTGCACACTTTGTGTTTACTCCCCTCTGAGCTGTTAAAATCGATAGTGAAACCAGAGTCTGCTGGCTCTATGTACATCTCAGCTCTAGGGTGAATGATCTGGGCAATTACTGCCTGTTTAAAGGGCTTTTGCCAAGAGGTTGATTCACCTCCTCACAGGTTCAGTTTGAACTTTGAAAAGAAGGCGTTCTGTTCCTCAGATCGAATGCAAGCCCCGCCTCCTTATGACATCATCATCTGTATTGTATAACATAAGGATTCAACACTGTGTCTGTATGAACTGCTTGTATAGTACAGTGAATAGGTGATCAGCTTGGCAAGCTTGGCAAGTTGGGAGTTCAAGTCCCCATCATTTTTTTTTTTCTTTTATAAATTGTACATATATGTAAATATATGAAAATATATGTGTAGACATCTATTATTTTATATATATACACACACAAAGCTCCCCTATATAGTGTCCCATCCTCACAGTCACACCAAGCACTTCCAACATATGTGATACAATGCATATACTCTCAGGGATGAGACATGATATAGGGGAGCTATGTATGTGTATATACACTCACCGGCCACTTTATTAGGTACACCTGTCCAACTGCTCGTTAACACTTAATTTCTAATCAGCCAATCACATGGCGGCAACTCAGTGCATTTAGGCATGTAGACATGGTCAAGACAATCTCCTGCAGTTCAAACCGAGCATCAGTATAGGGAAGAAAGGTGATTTGAGTGCCTTTGAACGTGGCATGGTTGTTGGTGCCAGAAGGGCTGGTCTGAGTATTTCAGAAACTGCTGATCTCCTGGGATTTTCACGCACAACCATCTCTAGGGTTTACAGAGAATGGTCCGAAAAAGAAAAAACATCCAGTGAGCGGCAGTCCTGTGGGCGGAAATGCCTTGTTGATGCCAGAGGTCAAAGGAGAATGGGCAGACTGGTTTGAGCTGATAGAAAGGCAACAGTGACTCAAATAGCCACCCGTTACAACCAAGGTAGGCAGAAGAGCATCTCTGAACGCACAGTACGGCGAACTTTGAGGCAGATGGGCTACAGTAGCAGAAGACCACACCGGGTGCCACTCCTTTCAGCTAAGAACAGGAAACTGAGGCTCCAATTTGCCCAAGCTCATCGAAATTGGACAGTAGAAGATTGGAAAAATGTTGCCTGGTCTGATGAGTCTCGATTTCTGCTGCGACATTCGGATAGGTAGGGTCAGAATTTGGCGTCAACAACATGAAAGCATGGATCCATCCTGCCTTGTATCAACGGTTCAGGCTGGTGGTGGTGGTGTCATGGTGTGGGGAATATTTTCTTGGCACTCTTTGGGCCCCTTGGTACCAATTGAGCATCGTTGCAACACCTTGTTGAATCTATGCCACGAAGAATTGAGGCAGTTCTGAAGGCAAAAGGGGGTCCAACCCGTTACTAGCATGGTGTACCTAATAAAGTGGCCGGTGAGTGTATATCATTATAGAGATTGACATATATATTTTAGGTCTCTCTACATCTACAATTTAGGGAGGAAAAAAATATACTCTGTGAGGGGACTAGAACTCCAAACCCCTTCGTTATAAAATCAACACTCTACCGCTACACCATCAGCCCAAGTCAGTTACAGGTTGAGCAGGTTCTGCTCTAAAAGCTGATTTGCACCCCTCCCCCCCCCACTGTTTTCACTCATATCACTGACAGCAAGCAGAAATCTTTACTTGAAGCTGACATTTGTCCTTGTAGTTGAGTAAAGGTCTCTGCCTGTTGTCAGTACAATTTGGTTGAATACCACTAGAACAGAAGTTAAAGCTGCTGGCTTTCAGTGTGTAAACTAAGAGATATAATACATATAATAGGTGCTTGCTGCAGCTTGTGGAGTCTCAAGGCTGCAGACATAAGCATGCAGGAGGCTACAGAGCTGTTATATCCAGACAACCCTCTGCATCCCCTGCTTCAAACAAAATGATGTCACAGTTCTTCAGTGAGGAGAGACACGCCTCATGGGAGGGGAGACACGCCTGCTGAGAGGAAGAACACGCCCCTGGATTTCAAACTCAATCTGAGAAAATTAGCAGAACAGCACGAGCAGCTCAAACGATAAATCCCCTTTAATTACTCAGGTGGTAATTAAGAGAGTTGCTCAGCTGCTTGTCCACCGTAGAGGTCTGTTATACAGTCTAGTCTTCAGTATACCAGGGGGGAGTGTGGCTCACAGTCAGTGGAGGACGTGTGCAGGCCTTGCCTAGGAGAGTATCCTGTGTTGTTCCCCCCAGGCTTGAGAGAAGCCAGAACCAAGGACTATATTGTACAGTGTGAGTACATGGTTGTGGGGCTGGGTAGTAGACCCAGACCACTGCTAGAGAGGGACTCTCTGTACGTTTAGTTAGTGGCTGGACGGCCTAGGATTTATTTTGGTTTGCTGTATATGTTTTTGCTGTGTTGAAGAATAAAGCTGGCTGAGGCCAGACTTCTAGAGAATCCTGTGTCGACCTGCTGTTCCATTTACCAAAGCGGCGATCCCAGAGCAAGAGTGTCCCAGGCTGGCCCAAGACGGTGGCCGAACTCATGTGAACTCTTACAATATATATATATATATTCACTACTTTTAACCTAATGCTTCCTGCATAATATCTCAAAGTTTTTATGCCACACATCCTAAAATAAAGGATTTTGTTTTAGGAGGCTTGAAGGTGTTGCCAGTTTCTATACTGTTTGATGATGACTGAGAATTTCTTTGCTCTTGGACTTGGAGAATCTACTTTTTGCCTGTGTGTTCTATACATGGAATGTTACCTTATGTAAACAGACACAAAAAAACATTTGTTGTGGAGGAAACCATTACTAATCCATTGTTTGGTGCCTGTAACTTGTCTCAGGACATGGGCATGGGTAAGTAATCTATTGCAGAAATACTACAAGGTGTAGTCCAGCACACCAAACAATTGGAGTGAAGTTGAAGGAGCTTAAAAATTATTACATCAAGATTAAAATAAAACGATGAACAAGCATATAGTCAGGTTCTGATAACCTATGTGTTTCGGACGATGCTTCCGCAGTCGTAGACATAATCTGAAACGCGTAGGTTATCTGAGCTGACTATTCACTTGTTCAGTGTTTTATTTTAATCTTGATGAAATAAATGTTTGTGTTTTAAGCTATGCGTTTCTGACAATCAGTCCTTAATCATAGCTTATACATTCCATGTATGGCTGGTTCATCATGAAGATTCATTTATATGTTGTAACATCCCATTTACATTTTCTGGATTTTTCGGTCCAATAGAACCTTTGCCACCAATAGATGTAAAACCCAAAAGCACGTAGACTGAATGATGAGATCTTATAATCTCTTATAAGATTCCCAATTAAATACATCAATCTGGAAGCCTTATTTGATACTAGAAGTTCCTAATGAGAGCCCGAGCTCTGAAGTAGAAGTTCTAATTGACCAGTACAGTAATAATAATGTAGTTTAGTAACACTGGATTATGAGAACAGAGCCCTGTATTATTTTTTCATGATAAAATGATTTAGGAAAAAATTTTATTAACATTTTTTTAATAGAGTATAATAATTTCGTTTTGGACTTTCACATTTCAGCTGGCAACCGCTATAAATAATAATCAATGAATCATAGAATTAATTGCACAACATTTGTGAACATGATGAAATCTATTACAATGAAACCAGTAGCTCATTACTACAGGCCAGTAGTAGCCAGTAAAGCCAGTAAACCCACCTCTGAATTGAAAAATGAAACTGAGAAAAGAGGACTGAGGTAAGATGAATCGATGTAGTGAGACAACCCCTTTAACTAATAGATTCTAGGACAGACTTTTTTTTTTTTTTACATGTAAACAATCATTTTGGCAATCATTATTTTTAATATTTATTTTTACAGTAATTTTGTAGATGAAAAAGGAGGAAGAAGAAAATTTGAGCGTTATTGTTATGTAATTCAGTCACTAAATAGATAGGATCCAGAAATGAAAGTTTAAGAAAAGTAGTTTTCTGAGAGGTTTAGTTCCAAGTGGGTGAATAACTACAGTTGTGACAATTTATATGTGTTATACATGTTACGGCCGGGATAGTGGATCCTCTGGACCGCCACAAGCGATGGCGTAAGCCACGGCAGGGAGCGGAATCTAAGTAGGTTCCGGTGTTCAACATAGCCCGCAGCAAAGCGGGATGGACTTGCTGTGGTGGGAATCTACCAGGTCGCTACCCCTGACGTGACTTGCTTGTGGTGGCAGCCGAGGTGTAGCGTGGTACAGAGTCATGAGGCGTAGATGTAGTCGTGGACAGGCGGTAGAGGTTCGTGGTCAGTAGACGTAGCAAGAGGGTCAGGGCAGGCGGCAAGGTTCAGAGTCGAGAAACGTAGGCGGAGGTCAGGAACACGGCAGAGACAAGAATAAAGATAGCGCTTTCTCTAGGGCACAGAGGCAACAAAGATCCAGCAGGGAAGTGACGGGGATCCATAAACTATATAGGGTCAGCACCCGGCAATTAACCAATTACCGGCGCGCTGGCCCTTTAAATTTACATGAACGAGAGCGCGCGCTAGGGGGCGCGCATGCGCATTCCGGCCGGCAGGGCAGGAGCGCGGTCAGGTAAGTGGATGGGACGGGTGCCACCCATCCCCACCGGGCGCCCGGAGAGACCCGCGGACCGGGACGCAGCGCCACCCGTTAAAGTACCCCCCCTTAGACCTCTCCTCCTTTTTAGGTAGCAGGAACCTGCGGATGAGATCATGATTCAAGATATTTTATTCTGTCTCCCAGGATCTCTCCTTGGGTCCGAAGCCCTTTCAATCCACGAGGAAGAAACGCTTCCCTCTGACCATCTTCATGGCCAAGATGTCCTTTACTTCGAAGATGTCAGCAGAATCAGCTACATTCTTCTGAGAGAACCGGTTCAGGACCAGAGGCTTAAGGAGGGAGAAATGGAACGAGTTTTGGATACGGAGTGATGGAGGTAAGCAGAGTTTGTACGTCACTGGGTTGAGCTGCCGGAGCACCTTGAAGGGTCCCAGGAAGCGAGGGCCCAACTTGTAACATCTTCAGACGCACGTACTTCGAGGAAAGCCAAACCTTGTCCCCTGGTAGGAATGTCAGGGCAGGTCTTCTCCTTTTGTCTGCCTGAGACTTCATACGAGGACCAAAGTAGGGACCGTTGAGTCTCTTGCCAGATGGCCTTGATATCCCGAACTTGGTCATCGACAGCGAGCACCTACGAATCAGTGGGCAGAGGAGGGGGGGGGCGCGGGTGGTGGCCATAGACCACAAAAAATTGTGAAACGCCGGCTGCCTCCGAGTCACGATGGTTATAAGAGAACTCGGCCCAGGGGAGCAGCTCGGCCCAGTTGTCCTGATGTCCAGATACAAAATGACGCAAGTATTCTCCCTGAATCTGGTTAACTCTCTCCACCTATCCATTGGACTGAGGGTGGTAGGCCGATGAAAAGTCTGGCTTGACTTGCAGACGGGAACACAGCGCACGCCAAAATCGGGATATGAATTGAACACCCCGATCGAAGACGATGTGCGAAGGTAACCCATGTAGACGGAAAATATGCCGGAAGAAGTGACCGGCCAATTGTGGAGCAGGCGGCAGCCCAGGAAGAGGCACAAAGTGGGACATCTTTGAGAACTGGTCCGTAACCACCCAGATGACAGAATTCCCTGAAAAAACCAGTAGGTCCGTGATGAAATCCATGGCTATGTGTGTCCAAGGAGTTTCTGGAACGGGCAGCGGCAGTAAGAGACCTGCGGGCCTGTGGCGTGGGACCTTGTTTCGAGCACACGTGACACAGGAGAGGGTGAAGTCCTTGACGTCTTGTGCCAGAGTCGGCCACCAGTAGTGCCGAGAGATCAGAGCATAGGACTTCCGTACTCCGGGGTGACCAGCCAACAGGGAGCTATGCCCCCACTCCAGTATCCTTTTCCTGAGTGCCGGCGGCACGTAAGTCTTGCCCGTAGGAACGTTTTGGAGATCTACGGGAGCCACGTGAACCAACCGTTCGGGAGAAATAATGTGCTGTGACACAGGTTCTTCACCAACAACATCAGAGGCACGGGAGAGGGCGTCAGCCTTGACATTTTTCTCAGCAGGCCGAAAGTGAATGCGAAAGTCAAAGCGTGAGAAGAATAGGGACCACCTGGCTTGGTGAGGGTTTAGACGTTGGGATGTTTGAAGATAGAAGAGAGTCTTGTGATCTGTAAAGATATCAATTGGGTGATAAACCCCCCTCCAGTAGATGACGCCATTCCTCCAAGGCTAACTTGATGGCCAAGAGCTCCCTATCCCTAATGGCATAGTTCCGCTCCGCCGGCGAAAAGGTCCTGGAGAAAAACCCACATGTGAGAGTCTTGCCTTTGGGGCTTTTCTGTGTGAGGACCGCCCCTGCCCCCACGGAAGAGGCATCCACCTCCAAGGAGAAAGGCTTCTCGGGATCTGGCCGGACCAAGACAGGCGCCGAGGAGAAGGCAGTCTTTAGTTCAGTGAATGCCTTTTCAGCCTCCAGAGGCCAACATCTCGGGTTCGCGTTCTTCCTGGTGAGGGCCACAATGGGAGCCACCAGGGTGTAGAAGTGAGGAATGAATTGACGATAATAGTTGGCGAATCCCAGGAAGCGCTGTATTGCCCAAAGACCGACAGGATGGGGCCATTGCAGAACCATAAAGAGTTTAGCTGGATCCATCTGCAAACCCTTAGCAGAGACGATATATCCAAGGAACGGCAAGCTGGTCTGATGGAATAAACATTTCTCCAGTTGGGCGTACAGCGGTTGTTGCGCAGATGTCTCAGAACCTGGTGCACCTGTGTCTGGAGGTCTGGGGAAAAGATCAGGATGTCATCCAGGTACACTATGACGCAGGTGTACAATAGATCTCTGAAGGAGTCATTGACGAACTCTTGAAAAATGGCCGGGGCCTTGCAAAGTCCAAAGGTCATCAGCAGATATTCAAAATGCCCATCTCGAGTATTGAAAGCCATTTTCCATTCGTCCCCCTCTCGTATTCTGATGAGGTTATAGGCCCCTCGCAAATCCAATTTAGAGAATACTTTGGCCCCCCGGAGACGATCGAAGATTTCCGAGATCAACGGAAGTGGGTAGCGATTCTTCACCATGATCTTGTTTAGCAATCTATAATCAATGCACGGGCGAAGAGAGACGTCCTTCTTCTGCACAAAAAAGAACCCAGCACCAGCCGGAGAGGAAGACTTGCGAATGAAGCCCTTCTGCAAATTTTCCTGTATATATGCTGACATGGCCTGAGTCTCGGGCATGGACAATGGATAGACCCTTCCTCGAGGGGGGCTAGTGCCAGGGAGAAGGTCAATCGAGCAGTCATAAGGCCGATGGGGCGGCAGCGTCTCAGCCTGTTTCTCTGAAAACACGTCCGTGAAATCCTGGTACTCCGCTGGTTGGCCTGGCAGAGGTTTGGAGGCAACCGCAGAGAAGTGGTAGTCACCGGGCGTGGTGCCACCAAACTGCGATCCTGGCACTCTGGTCCCCAATGCAGGACCTCTCCTGTCTTCCAGTCGAGCGTAGGGGCATGACGTTGCAGCCAGGGAAGCCCCAATAGAATCGCCGAGGAAGACCGAGGCAATACGTGGAAACAGATCTTCTCCTTGTGCAGGATCCCTATGTGGCGGGACACTGGCCGGGTGACGAACTGAATGGGATCTTTAAGGAGCTCTCCACTGACCGAGGAAATAATCGAAGGCTTTTCCAGACGAAGTACAGGCAGGCGATAACGGGAAACCAAAGAGGCGGGGATAAAATTTCCGGCAGAACCTGAGTCCAGGAAGGCCTGCCCCCGGATTGAGAGACCAGCATCATAAGTGATCTAGACCAGAATCATCAAACATGGAGAGGAAGAGTTAGCACCTAGAAACACCTCTCCCACGGAACCTAAGTGCGAGCGTTTCCCGCCAGTTGAGGACGCATCGGGCAACTTCTGCGAAAATGATCCGGACTGGCACAGAAGAGACATAAATTCTCCAAGCAATGGCGGGACAGCTCCTGCTCCGACAAGTGGGCCCCCTCCACCTGCATGGGTTCCTCACTGGAGGTTGGTGGAAGCGGCTGCAGTGACCTTTGAAGCACTGGAGCCAGACGAGGTAGTCGGCGTGGGCGTGCAGAATCTCTTTATTGACGGAGCTCCTCCTGTCTTTCAGCGAAGCGCACGTCTATGCGGGTTGCCAGGTGGATAAATTCACCCAGGGAAGATCGGAGGTGTCTTGCAGCGAGAGCGTCCTTGATCCTACTGGACAGGCCCTTCTTAAAGGTGGCGCAAAGAGCGACATCATTCCAAGAAAGATCCGAGGCCAGGGTCCGGAACTGTACCGCATAATCGCCCATGGCGGAGTCACCCTGGCGTAGATTAAGAAGAGCTGTCTCGGCTGATGATGCACGCGCTGGTTCTTTGAAGACGCTGTGGAACTCCTGGGGGAAGGACTGCAGGTCCGCAGTTACTGGGTCATTCCGGTCCCAGAGGGGGATCACCCAAGCCAGAGCCTTTCCAGATAGCAGGCTCACCACGAACGCAACCTTAGACCTTTCAGTGAGAAACTGATCGGCCATCGGTTCCACATGCATCGAACACTGGGTAATAAAACCCCGGCAGAGCTTCGGGTCCCCGTCGAATTTGGTGGGTGGAGGTAACCACAGCTTAGGTCCCATGGTAGCCAATGGAACAGCTGATGTAGGAGGTACCACCGGTGGAAGTGGTGACTGCTGCTGGGACGCCAGGAGTTGCAGCATCATGGCAGAAAGCTGGCCCAATTGCTGTGCCTGTTGAGCAATCTGTTGTGATTGCTGGGTGACAATGGTTAGGCAGGGGCACCTTGGCGGAATCCATGGCTGGATCTTATTGTAACGGCCGGGTTAGTGGATCCTCTGGAACACCGCAAGTGATGGTGTAAGCCACGCCATGGAGCGGAATCTATGTAGGTCCCGGTTTTCACCAGAGCCCGCCGCAAAGCGTGATGGACTTGCTGTGGCGGGAGTCTACCAGGTCACTACCCCTGACATGACTTGCTTGCAGTGGCAGCCGAGGTGTAGCGTGGTACAGAATCGTGAGGCGTAGACTTAGTTGGGGACAGGCGGCAAGGTCAGGGCAAGCGGCAGAGGTTTGTGGTCAATAGACGTAGCAAGAGGGTTAGGGCAGGCGGCAAGGTTCATAGTCGAGAAACGTAGGCGGAGGTCAGAAACGAGGCAGAGACAAGAACAAAGATAACACCTTCTCTAGGGCACAGAGGATCCATAAACTATATAGGGTCAGCGCCCGGCAATTAACCAATTACCGGCGTGCTGGCCCTTTAAATTCACATGAACGAGTGGGTGCGCACACGGATTCCAGCCGGCAGGGGAAGAGAGCAGGGCAGGAGCGTGGTCAGGTAAGTGAATGGGACGGGTGCGCCCGTGGCCAGTAGCATGGCCAGCGGCGCCACTCGTCCCCGCCGGGCGCCTGGAGAGAGGGACACGGGTGCGCCTACGACCCGCGGACCGGGATGTGGCGCCACCCGTTACAATACTGTATCTGCAGTGATTACTGCAAAATTCCTGTCTAGAAGTTTTTTTTCTTATCAATTGGTTACTAACTTTTGATAAATACAAATCAATAGTCTCTGCATGGACATTGGCAGCATAACACTAGGATGTGATCACCGGGGTCTACAAAACACAATGCAGGCTCAATTTAGTGAAAGTGCAAAAATGCTGTATAAAAGCTTTTCAGCTGTTGTTACACGCTATCTTTTGGCCAAAGTGTTACAATAATTTGAATCAGCGGGGTCCATCCACTGTAACCACTCTTGATCACTAGAGCTGACTCACTGTAGTGCACCTAGCCACAACTCCAGTTGGACCATTGTAGTCAATTGCTGTCAATTTGATCAACTCAGAAAAAATAAATTTTGCTTGTTGCAAACTATGCTTCTCAACAACCTTTTTTTCTAACAGTAATATAGTAGGGGTCCATGCAAAATTGCTTAACATTTACCCTCAAAGGCCTGAGAAGTAATTTCTTCTGGACTTTATGTACTTGATCTAATTGTGGTTATGCCTTTGAGCTTAAAGGGGTTGTCTCACTAAAAAGAATAGCTTTCAAAATGTAGAGAACACTAAATGAAGACTTTTTCAAATATATTGTGTTGTTCGTCTTTTTTTGTTAAGGAGCTACAAATGACTTTATAACCTTCTGTGCTCTCTCTGGTTCCCCAAGTGACCGACCTGTGTACTCCTTCTCCCCTGCTGTTTGTTCTATCTGATAGCAGGGAGTGATGTCATCACACAGGTCACAGTGTGAGAGCTTGTGTGTTATCTGATCTTTCAGACAAAAGACAGTAATTACTCTGCTGTTTACATTAGCTCTGAAGCTTCTCTGGACCTCAGAGAAGGTAATTTAGCTAATCTAGACTGATAAACAGAGAAGTCTGAATACACGGAGCTCATATGCTAATTACAGACAGCTTGACCAGGAAGTGACAGAGCAAAGCAGCATTATTTCATTCATGCATCCTATGAAACTTTGAGATGAGACAACCCCTTTAACTGGAGAAGTTATATTTTTTTCATGTATGTCCTAACATTGGTACTGGTGCAATACAGTGGGTGTTCAACATGCAATATTAATTGATTCCAGGACAACCATTGTATGTTGAAACCATAACTCTATGGAGAACTGGTAATTGGTTCTATATCCCCAAAATGTCACCAACATAATGCAAAATGAAGATTCAAGAAAATTAGGCAAATAGCGAAAAGAGATAAAACAAGTTCTCACAAATAACATATAAAGTGGAGCCACCCTTACCTTGGTTCCCAGTGCAGATGCTCAACTTGGTACATGTAAAGAGCAGTACAGAACTTGTCTTTATAGAAGTTTATTCCATGTGAATATAGACTATGAGTAAGAACCTTCTGTTTTGAAAAGCGTAAACTATTTGTTTGGACCTCTATCTACATTTCTTTTTAAATATTGCTATGGATTTTATGCTTTTTCAATAAAAAAAATGTAAAATTTTATATATTTGTACAGTGCCTTTCATCCATTTTTCTAAGTGTTTTTCTAATATGTCCCGCACCAAGATTAGCGAGATTTTGATTGTCACTTTGCATGACTGCAGACTTTTCTATGGTGAGTTGTTTTCCCTTTTGCTGAATGAACAGAACATGTAGTATTCCACTGTACTGAGAGACACTAACACTACATGCCCTTTCCTAATACAGATGATTTACAAGTAAAATGTTCCTGATAATTAGCTGGATCTTCCAATCAATCACATCTGTTGCAAACTGACAATGTCTACGACATTCAACATATAGGGCAACATGTATGAACGTTGGCGCTGACAGGCCAGTTTTAAATAGCTTTAAGTCAGTGTAGAATGCGCCTGTATGTATGAACCTGTTCTTCTGCAGATCATACATACAGGCGCAATGTGGTGCCAACCTAGTCTGGCTGTTCTAACTGTTATGCAACAAAGTTTAGCATCAAAGAATCATAAATGTGTCTAATTCTGTGAATGTGGTGCGACACACCCAGAACGCCCCAAACCTTTAGTGCATTAAAAAGTGTTGCTCTTGTGCTTATCGCGCCAAAGTTTGGAATGCGATTGTTCATACATCTATAGAACAGGTCTACTAAAAGTTTTTGACGGCGGATAACTGGCACAGCCCCGTTCTTACATGTCGCCCAATATGTCTCAGTGAAGACCATTGTATGTTGAAAATATCGTATCCTGAAGCCACTGGAATGGAATCTCAAATTAGTTTATAAATAGAGAAGAGAGATCAAGAAACGTTTTGAAAACCAAAGAAGATGCTTTACAAATTGTTGAAAAGATATTTTATTTACCGGTAATTGTTGTTGTTGTTGTCTCCGTGTGTACAACACCTAGGATGTCCACGGACTCCTCTGTGTGCTGTTTGCTGGTGTTGTTTTGTATGTTGTATACCGTATTGTTGCATTACAAAAATATTAGCGTTTGAACTTAAGATTACTGGACAAGACTATAAGGCCCGGTTCACACGGCTTATTCAAGCCGTAATTGCGGGACGGATCTCGCCTGCAATACGGTTTGAATAAGGGGCGGGCCGGGGATGCGGCGGGGGATCTGCCTTCCGGCCCCATAGACATTGCATTATCTACGTCGCGTACACGACGTAAATAATGTGCATGTCACTTTCTTCCCCCGCGGCGGATTCGCCGAGTGGGGAGGAGCGACGGAATCCATAGTTCTCTATGAGAACTGTGGATTACCGTAATGACTGGGACGGATTGGGGCCGTACTGCAGCGCAAATACAGCGCGCAGTATGGCTCCAATCCGCACCCAAATAAGCCGTGTGAACGAGGCCTAAAACGTAACTTTTAATAAATACCAATAAAAAGTATATCAAATTACACTACACTATCCCTACACTACACTTTTATTAAAAGTTACGTTTTATAGTCTTGTCCATTGACTTGTAGTTATATATGTAGACTATTTTTCCTTAAATCGGTATCATTGGGTTACCTGTACTTACCCTTTACGATTGTGCGTTTGAACTTAAGCAAAGTTGTGCCACCCATTCAAGTTTCTTATGACCTTCTTAAGAAGAATTCAATATAAACACAAATGTCCTTCTGTCCGTCTACGTTCTGAGCTACGTGTCTCCACAAAAGCCGAACACAATTTTTGCAAGTAGTGGCAGACACTATATACAAATATTAAATTTATTAAATGTGTACAATATCCATATAGACACACTTCAGTATTAAAAAATTGTAGAAAAAGTAGCTCTAGTATACTTAAGTTTAACGATCAGTCCAAGATCTTATCCGCCTGCATGTGAGTCCAAATTTGGATAGCTGGGAGATGCCGAGCAGCGGACACACTGCACACCTGTGCAACGTTTTGAAGAAAACTTCTTATTTTTCTTAAAAAGAACACATCAGACTCCTGAATGTCCCAAAATTTTAACAGTTATCTCATGTTTTTTTTTGTCACAAGTCATTCATTTTGTCATAAGAGACAGTCCAGCCCATTTTATTCGATTAAGCTGTTAATTTAGACAGAACACCATAGAAGTGCCATAACCAATCATTTACAAATTGTTATTATTACATTAATTTTCGGTCAAGCCAGGAAAGTGCTCGCTCCACTAAAAACAGATGTTAAAAGAATTGAGCTTGAACATATTGACTCAGAGGGGTAAGAAAAATAGGTTAAGGACCCCAATGAATAACTATGAGTTCCACATATCAAATGCAATGTAATGTGAATCTTATTAGCCTTTCTCTCTGGCTGTGCTTTTTCTGACTGATATTTCCCTTAGAGAACAAATTATTACTAATACATTTAGTATTCAGCAACTAGACCAAAAAGATATATAGTATTGGCAATGAATGTATGTACAGTTTATAAATGACTACAGCAGTCCTGGAGGTAGAGCAGACATGCCATGCAGAAATAGTAGTAAAAACCTCTGGTGGTTTTGATGGTTAAGTACTTTGATTGTTTCAGCGTTGGCCATTATCTGGGCTTGTAGCCGAGCCAGATATATAAATTCAACCATTAGGTTGATCTGTTCCCTCCCAGGATGATGCGCTTGGCAGCTCTCCATCAGGAAGAACTCAGTGTTTGTTCATGCTGAAGTATTGTTATTGTTCATGCTATTTAAGTTCACTTCACTTGGACTTTTATGCAGAAGTTTACCATATGTTTATGCTTATTTTTCACAAAGGTTGGCACTGTGACTCTGCAGCAGATGGGCTACGGATGCACAGCAGATCCACAGGAAGATCAGCCCCATTCGCATTGAGTAGGGCTAATCCTCAAGTAGCATGCTACATATATATCACATACAATCTATTGTCAAGGTAGATTGTTTTTATACAGTGCAAATATTTGTGAGTGGGGTTGTGAAAACCCCACTCACATGCATGAAATGCAGATTGTCATGGGATAGGATGTGGATTTTAGCTAAGAATATGTGCCAAAATCCACATCAAATCTGATACGTGAGCTGATACCTTTTATACAGATTTGTTTTTTATGTCAATTGTTTTATTTTGGCGACATTGTTTTGTAGATGCATCCAGTTAAAGTTAAATGAACCATAGAATGAGGGCAGAAAAAAGCAGGTTTAGAATAAAGGAGCCATAAATTCCTTAACAGGGTAGATGAAAATGGGTAGCCACTTAAAATTGGTATTCCCATATCAATTATTAGCTTTAAACATGTAGGCAATTGTAAATAAAGATTACTACCAAATACATTTTTGGTTCCAATTTCACTTTATTTTAGAGTTAGAGCAAATCTTATCTCCTGCTTGTTTACACAATCTTCCCTAAATTACCAACCACTTCTCTTTGCTGTAGCAATGGCCAAGGTTTTGTGTCTTATCAACAAGATGGAGTTTCCTTCTTGCTTTCACCTTTCTACTAAGAAAAACGTTAACCCTAAGGCTATGTTTACACGGCTTAAAATGGGATATATTTCAGTCCGTAATTACGCGCCGTAGTGCGCAAATTATGGCTGGAATACGTCCCAGTCATTACGGTAATCCACAGTTCTCATAGAGAACTATGGATTACGTCTCCTCTCCCTGCTCGGCGAATCCGCCGCGGGGGGAGATAAGTGATAGGTAATTTTCTAGCGGCGTATATGCGCCGCTAGTAATGATAGTCTATGGGCCGGCGAGGTGCCGGCTCCCCGCCCCCGCTCCCGCCCCCGTCCACACGACATAATTGTGAGGCGGAATTACGCCCCACAAATAAGCCGGGTGAACCCAGCCTAAGAGTTACCTACTAGGGAGAAGCCTTGTGCCATCCTGTCAGGTCTGCAGAGCACATACTGTAGCTGTTTATTTAACCATAACAGAGTCACCGAGCAGCTAACAGTGTGTATTGGCAACGTGTTAGAAAGGGGAACATCTATCCTTGAGGCAAGGAGAGCACCAAATGGTATGTAGAGTTTGAATCGCTTTTTTGCCCTCTACTATCTGCATATCACAATGCATTATCAGCTCCTTTCCTATAATGCCTTGTGATTGGCAATGTGTTAGTTATTCTCTCTTGCTAGAATATACCTCCCTTGATAAATACAGCTCTGATCGCTCACATTTATAGCCAGACAACCTTATTGGACAGGGTCATTCTTTTTCATTCTGTATCACCAATGCCCTTTTAACAGGCACTGCTGGGAATAGAGCAAGCGGAGCTGAAATGTCAGTCACTGCTGTAGAACTGCCCACAGCCTGAAGTGGGAGTCTGAAGCAAGGATCAAAGAGCAGTTTCTGTGACAACAGCCAGATGGAAAAACGCCTTTAGCTAACTTTGACAATAAACCACTTCTAGCATGTTTTAGCTCTGATGCCTTGTTTTTTAGCTTTTTTTTCTGTTGGACAATTCTATATGTAATATAATCAAGTTTGAACTGTGTGCAACCAAAGTGTCACCTTTTCACAATTGTGTTGTGGATTTTAAAGCAAAAAACGACTCTTTCCCAAGTTCCACATTAGGTCATACTAAAAAAAAGCAGCAACTCCCCTCCAGAATTGGATTGTTTATTAGTCAATACAGTCTTCAGCAAAGCATTGCACAAGAGATATTTTTTCACACAATTATGTAACTTTAGTATTACTAATTTCTACAAATTTCATGAGGTCAATCTATGAACACTTTTGTTGTAGAGTGCACATTTCAAGCTAGATGGGAAGCATGTTGCTGAACACATTTAAAGGGGTTGTCTCGCTACAATGATTGGGTTTTAATTAAAAGATCTTTAAAAAACAAGCAGCTTTGCAATATATGTTCATTACAAATGTCCTACTGATTTTGAGTTATCCCTGGTAGTAGGAGTGCATCAGCTCCTCAAATCACTATAGCAGCTGACCTGTTGATTTTTATCTCACTGCCTGTCAGTGCTGGTGACTCATCAGCTTTTCAATACAGGTAGGAGCACAGAGCCCCTCCTGCACAGTATGCTTCTGTAGGGAAGGGAGGGGGAGGGCTCTGGCTTCTGTGTCGGTGTAGCTGGATTAACCCTGTGTGTGCCTGCTCCCTCCTGCTCTCTACACAGATTGAGGAGAGCAGAAGTGAGGCTGATCTGTGGTCAGTAGGATGTGACAGCAGTGAAGTGTGTTACTATAATCATGATGTGTCTGTGGAGCTTTGACTATACTAATAGAACAGATCAGGGGGGGCATGTGAACGCTTCATATCCCTCCCTGCTCTGCTGTATTAGTCCCTGCTCTGCTGTATTAGTGACACATCGTGATTATAGTAACACACTTCTCAGCTGCCCTGTGTCTGTTCTGACAGGGTTTGTTTGTTGTTGCTTGAGATGTCCGTGGAGATTTGTATGCTAAGCAGGGGGTATAGGAACCTTTACATCCCCCCTGCTCTGCTATTAGCATACACAGCTTCACAGACCTCTCCACACTCATAGATCAGCCCTCTCCCTGCTGTCTCCTGACTCTATGTAGAGGAGCAGCAAGAGCCTGCAGCAGACCTAGGCAGGCACACACCGGGTTAACCCTGGCAGCAAACCCCCTCGCCCTTCCCCTGCTGTATAGAAGTTACTGCAGTCAGAGGAGGAGAGCTGTCTGTGTGCTGGGGGGAGGGGGGAAGAGGGAGGAGAAGAGGCAGACAAGAAGCACGCCCATGAATGCAGTGTGTCTGGCAGCATAGGATTTTTTTGAAGTAGGCTGAAAGCCTGTAGTGAGACAACTCCTTTAAGTCAACAAAGTTAAAGGGTTTTCCCCATCTGTTCTGAATAGAAGTTGATGATCATCTTTTTGCTGTGACTTTTGCAAACACCAGTGATGGTCTCAAACATGGCCAAACAGAACCTGTAAAAGCGGGAGCTGCTCTACCCTATTTTGTTTGCAGTATGGCCACTTTGACATACTTGACAATACTTCCACTGTTTCCTGGCAGCCACTTTGAGGCTGAATATGTATAGCATTCCTACTGAATTAAATAACAAGTCACAGGTAAGTTTATGACCTCTATGACAATATCTTACCATTTAAAGGGTCAATCCTTGTTTTTTTCCCCATTAGTTCATTCAAAATTGCTTGTAGGTACACTGTAGAGCCAGAAACTTTGCTTACCTGCAGCTGCATATAGGACTTCTGGCTGATGCAATAGTCTCTGTTAAATCACATGACCTCTGATTAAAAAAGACACTGTGCAACTGACTGGGAAACTCCCATAGCAATGCAAAGAGAGTTTCACTTCCAGGTCACACAATCATGCTGTGTGTTTCAGCAACAAAGGGCGACATGTATGAACGCGACTGCGGCAGATATCTGGCATCTTTTCAGCCCGATATCAGGCGCAGCCCCGTTCATACATGTTTAAAGCTCCCGCACGCCATTATCGGGCGCATTATATAGCGCCGTGGCACTTTGTAATGCATCCGATCTTGGGGGGCGTGCGGGAGGCGGGGCGCACTAGAACCGTAGGGAAGCTTCATATTTATAGCTTCGCCACAGTATTTCTAGGCGCATTACTGCTGGAACAGGTAGAGCACTTTCAAAGTGGTTTACCTGAGCCAGAAATGTCGCCCTAGTGCTGGAACGCGTCTGATTTATGACCCGCTGTAGAGTGTGTTCATAAATCAGGCGCACTCTGTTCCATTATTATGTGCAAGAAATTTGGCGTTAGTAGGATATGGGGGCTAAAAGAGCCTAAAAACGCACCTGAGTAGCCCAGGAACACCCCCTGACTGCCCTGGAATGCCCCTGAACTAGCCATTTTGGGGTGGTGTTTGCTCTGCCCTTTGCAGTCTGGTTTGCAGATTGCTAAAAATCCATTGGCAGGCCACGTGTTGTACAGGCCTTATGTAGCATTTAAAGAGTAGAAAGAAAAAAACTATGGCTCTTGAAAGCCTAGGTCAAAAAAACAACAAAGTTATATAAACAAAAATCCCTGCGACAGGAAAGGGTTAAAGATTCATTCCACAGAATTTTTATTGAAAGTATACTGCACAAAGTAAAACTTCATTCATAAATGGTAATAATCTTTTCAGTAGTTTGCCAAAGAATCTCTAGCCAAATACTTCCCCAAAGTATGGTACCAAGTGTGGCAGAGCGACCTTGGTTGGTCTCATGTTTCTGCCGCTAGGTGGTTTGCAGCAGGAGACCTGCAAAAGATGTGCAACCAAAGTGCCGGGCCTCGGTGGGAAAAAGCCAGCAGATTGGATCAATAACCCTAAGTTACTGAGACAGTAGCTGCTAGAATAGCTGTTTTGTGTTTTTTTCAGGGCTTTTCTGGAATGGCTATAGTGTTGGGTGGGAAGCCGTTCCCACATTCCAGGTCAAGTTTTACAGACCTATTAAAATCTGGTTGCTCCAGATACCAGGGGTTGTAGTTGGCTACCTGGAGTGAGGAGCAATGCCTGAGCCGAGGAGGAGGCTCTTACCCTCCAAGGATGAGGGAAACCTGTATTATTTACGGAACTGTGCATTGTTGGTGCTGGGTGACAGATCCAGACCATATATAGTTAAATTGCCAGTCGGCCAAGGATTTTGTTTATCTTTTGGTTCCGTGTGCTGTGTTTGCCCTAAGCTTGTCCAATAAAATAAATTAAAGGGTTTTGCCACGAAGTAAAAGGCAGGACTGGCCGCTGTTAGCAGAGCAGAGCGGCTCCGCTCTGCTAATGAGCCTGCGTCAGCCCACAGTGCTGACATGAGCTGTGCGATGACGTCACATCATCGCGCGGCCTGCGCCGAGCACAGACTGGCCGGCCGGCTGCGCGGTCACATCAAGGGAGCGAGAGATAGGTAAGTGAGTGATTTTTTATTTTTTTTTAATAATAATGAAGCCCCCTGCCTGTCTATATATTTGCCCCTATATCCCTGCCTGCCTATATATTTGCCCCTATAGCCCTGCCTGCCTATATATATGCCCCTATAGCTCTGCCTGCCTGTATGTTTGCTCCTATAGCTCTGCCTGCCTATTTTTTGGCTCCTATAGCTCTGCCTGCCCATATCTTGCCCCCTATAGCCCTGCCTGCCTATATATTGGCCCCTATAGCCGTGCCTGCTGATATATTGGCCCCTATAGCCCTGCCTGTCTATAAATTGGCCCCTATAGCCCTGCCTGCTCATATATTGGCCCCTATAGCCCTGTCTGCCTACATCTAGCCCCTATAGCCCTGCCTGCCTATATATATGCCCCTTATAGCCCTACCTGCCTATATATATCCCCTATAGCCCTTCCTTCCTATATATATGACCCCTGTAGCCCTGCCTGCCTGTATCTAGGCCCTTTTAGCTCTGCCTGCCTATATATAGCCCCTGTAGCTCTGCCTGCCTATATGGGGATCTTATTGCCTACCTAAGCCTGGCCTATCTGGGGCCCCATATAGCCAGGGGGGGCAAGGAGGGAGGTGCTGGAAAAGTGAGGATTCTAAAATATTTGTGTCTAAATCTCCAGGGACAAGTGGTCGGGAGATGTCATCATGGCGGTCTGGACGGATGCAGAACAAAAGGGAAAGTCAACGACTTGTCAGAGAAACGTCACCTGTGAGTCACAAGATATAACTACACTGTAATCACTTATGTCTGCAGAGTCTGTGCACACTGGTGTCTACCACTATATAGTCACTATATGGTGGTTATATACAGTCTGCAGAGCCTGTGTACACTGGTGTCTACCACTATATAGTCACTATATGGTGGTTATATACAGTCTGCAGAGCCTGTGTACACTGGTGTCTACCACTATATGGTCACTGTTTGGTGGTTATATACAGTCTGCAGAGCCTGTGTACACTAGTATATACCACTATATGGCGGTACTATTGGTCTTTGTGTACTGATCAGTAATAGTGGATGGGTATCATTCAGTCCCTTTGTGGTCATGTTCTGGCGGTATAATCAGGTTCCTATGTAATAGCGTTATTGGTAATGTTGATATTGGTATAGTAGATTTGTTTGGTAGCAGTATGATGGTGATATGTATGGTGAGGTATTTGCCCCTTGTATTATCTACATTATCTAACTGCATGTCCTGGTAAATATTCGTAGTCAGGGAGGTGGGCGGGGGTGGGCATCCAAAAGTTTGCTTTGGGGCCCAGGCTTCTCTAGTTACACCTCTGGTTTTACCAAAGTAGCGATCCCAGAGTTGAGTGACAGGGGGTCCAAGATGGGGCTGGATACAGCTGAGTGGAGTGCTCAGACTAGATTTACAGTCTGGTGATGCATACATAGTTCCTGCACAATACACATCTATGTCATGCATTTTAGTTGTTCTGTTCATAAACCTGTATATGCCCAGTCAATTTGAATCCTGTAATCCCCTGGTTATACCCTGCTTATGTGCAGATGTTATCCTCATGCGCAGGGACCAGGATTCCAGGAGCACACACAGCTAGTATATTTATTTTTTAAAATAGAAAAAAAATCCTGAAATATAAACCCTCCTACTTAAGCATTCAGTCTCGCTTTGATGTGTATATCCTGCAACATTCAGCACAATAAATCTCCAGCGTATCTATTCACCGTATCCAACAGTCCAGACAGGGTGTCCAGCCCTTAACTTCATACAATACAATATACTTCTGGACAAACAACAAATTTCTCAATTTGGGCCCGACCCAAAACGTCGCGCAGGCGCATACGCTTCCCATCTCGGCAGACGAGAGGATCAGTGAAAGGAGATGGAGAGATGTGTGTATCCACGTATATGAACTAGAGGCTTTACTACAGCTGAAGAGTTCAGTGTTTGGGTTTAGGATACAACAGGATACAACAGTACAGTGAGTTCTGCTTGAGTGAAATTCATTATATAACAAGATGTTTTGATTTATCTATATAAGGTTGACAAATATTGAACTGCCTGTTTATTGTGTACATGTGTACCTACCTAAGATTGTTCTATTAAATTATATGCACCGTTAAGAAGAAATACCAATAAGTCGAATTTTTACCATATAAAGTTTGGATTAGTAAGCGCTAAAATAGCGGAAAAATTATACTTTGAGAAATTTTTTGTTTGTCCAGAAATATATTGTATTATATCCTGCAACATTGCCTCAAGCTTTAGTGGTTTGGCTGTCAAAAGAAGAAGTAATGGCTCACTTGTCAAACTCTAAGCCCACGAGCTAAATTTGGCCCACCATGTCATTTTAGGTGGCACACAAGAGCTTAGATGAAGGAAGCAGCGATAGATGCAGAAGGATCTGCTCTCCACTTTCCCCAGAGGATTCAGCTAGTACTTGAGAGAGGCAGTGGGCACCATCCTGGATTCGGAGCTCCAGTGAGCATCTCCACACAGCTCTGTTCAGCAACTCACCAGCTGAGGCACGGCACTGACAGGAAAAGTTTTGTCTCCTCTTTCTGGGACCCTTTCAATGATTTTTTTTATTTAGAAATGGGAAATCTTTACTATAAAAAGATAAATGGAAACATGTTCAATGTAAGACATAAACGAATTAAAAGTGGATGTTGTCTTTAGCACCCAAGTACGTGGCTGCTTTTATTCTCTAAGGTTACTTTTCCTTTGCTCTAGTTTCCATATGATTTCCCCACATTGTCTAACACCGGCTGAAAGAACATTTCCTGCTAAAATTTCCAGTGCAAATATATTCTGGGAAATCTGCTGAGAAGTTGCAATTGGCTGCTCATTTCTCTTGCAGCTACTGATACATATTGCATTGAGTATTGTATGCCATAAAAGGAGTTAAAAAAATAAATAGTAATTAAAATACTGCTGCCCAAATGAAAAAAATAAAAAAACATACTTTCCTTCCTTTTCACCTGCATTTCAGCTCTGGCTCTGCGGAGTCTTTACCAGGTCTTCTTTTTACTTCTTCTCCCTAGTCAAATGGAATATCACTGCAGCAGTGATTATGTACCTCTGTCGTTGGCAGAACAAAATAGAAGACCAAGAAGAGACACTCGAAGAGCCAGCGTTGGAATATAGGGGAGGACAAAGGTTAGTAAGAATTTTTTTTTTTTGAGGCAGCAGTACCTTAAAAAGGTATTCTCACCACATTGATTAGCATGTATGCAAATAAAGACTATTACCAAATACATTGCTGTTCGGATTTTGCTTCATTTCAGAACTAGAGTAGATATTATCTCCTGATTGTATACACAAGCTTCCCTAGGTTACCAACCACCACTATCAGAGAGAGTTATGGTGATGTCACTCCCTGCTTTTTTTTTTTTTATCAGCACAGGAGCTTGTTTTTCTTTCTTACTGACAAACTTTAACCCTTTAGAGCTCTGTAGCCTTGTGCCCTGCTGTTAAAAACCCTTATGCCAATGTCCCTCTAACAGGCTCAGTTAGGGATAGCAAAGCTGATTTGTCATTTACTGGCGTAGAACCTGCCACAACCTGAACATGAAGTGGGAGCCTGAAGTTGGCTGTGAAAAGAAGGCTCCGTGAAACAGCCTAAAAAGAAAACCCTTTTATTTTTTTATTGTTTTTTTTTTTTTAATTAACTGGACAAACCCTTTAAAATGAATGGCAGGAATATAAACAAACTGGGTCCAACAGTTTGAGAACTCAGTACCTGTTTAAAAACACCCCTCTATGATATCTATCTATCTATCTTTGTATCTATCTACATATTTATCTATCTTTGTATCTATCTATCTATCTATCTATCTATCTATCTCTCTTTGCATTTATCTATCTCTCTTTGTATCTATCTATCTCTCTTTGTATCTATCTATCTATCTATCTATCTATCTATCTATCCCTCTTTGTATCTATCTCTTTATCCACTATCTATCTATCTACCTATCTCTCTTTGTATCTATCTATCTATCTATCCATCTTTGTATCTATCTATCTATCTATCTATTTATAAATAAGTTATATCAGGAATGGGATCATCTCTTATATCAAAGAATGATTGTCTCGATAAGGCCAAGCATAAGTAAGTTCACATCTGCATTTGAGGTTCAGCTTAAATCCTCTGTAGCAGAGGTGGCACCGGATTTGCTTCATGAAAGGCACCAATGGCGCCTGATGGACACTACTGTCTACAGTGGGATCCATCCAGCTTCTAACGTGCTCTCGCGCTGCACTACTTTTTCCTTCATTTATGCCAGAATCTGTCAGAAGCTCCAAATGGAACCTCCAATGCGGATGTGAACAAAGTCTAAGACTAAGTCTAAACAGAAATCAAAATGATCTGGATTTTCTCCATCTGTCATTTTGGCTTTGTTAACAAAGATGACAGCAGATCTGCTGCATATACAGAATAGGTTTACATTTCCATGTTTGACTTTGTATCTTTTATCCATCGGTTTAGGCAGATAGATTTGGGAGAAAAACTATTCATCTTACCATGTTGTTTCATAGAGCCAATATCAGCTATAGATTCATGCATCCTGTCACTTCCTGATCAGGTAATGGGCGGTTCTGTAGCAGTGATTAGAATATTAGGTCCATCTTCACAGCTCTTTGAATTGTACTGACATTAAGGGCCACATATATGAAAACTGTCTAGGTCTAAAACTCACTTTGTTGCCCAGAGCAACCAATGAGAGCTCATAGCAACCAATCAGAGCGCCCTTTTCATTTCACATAGTGCTATGAAAAAATGAGAGGGGTGCTCTGATTGGTTGTTATAGGCAACAAAGTGAGTTTTAGACCTGGAGAGTTTTCATACATATGACCCTACGTGCAGGAGATGTAATCTATAGAGCAGAGTAAACACTCAAAAGTAATTACTCCCCTTTGTTTGTTAGAGATAACACACTTTGTTCACAAGTTGCCAACAGTCCTGTGTCCTGACCTGTGGTGATGTCACTCCCAGCTAACAGATAAGACGAACAGCAAAGAGAGCAGGTCGGTGACCTAGGAAAACCTGTGTGCACTCATTCTTATCTCCTCAACATAGCAAAATAAACAAAGCAATATATTTGGAAAAAGTCTTCATTTTACTGTTCTTTACATCTTTGTAGAAAGACAACACCTTTAAAGAAATCAGTGGTGGTGTTTTATTACATTCTAGAAATCAAACTGGGACAGTCCGGTTTCTGTTCACGTTTGGCAGGGTTGTTTGACTTCAAGACAGTTACAATTTACAGTATTTGTAAAAAGGACACTGCTGCTCCACCTATAATTGGACATGGCTGCACTAGGAAATACGAGATTTTCCCATGTTTAAAAACACAGTAGGATGTTGTCAGCAGCGTGTTAATTAGAAATTGATGTGACCATAGGGCGTATAAACAAATACCCACAATGAACACATTACAAAAAGCAAGATGCTTGCCTGTCCGTATTTACTTTTATTGAGGTTGAAAGTCTACATGTTTTATTTTTCAGGATGTTGCCAGACCCTTATTAATTCAAGTCCGGGTTAAAAGCATCCCTACTGTTACAAGATGTGGCCGCATATCTTGGGTCGGTTCTCTATCCTCCGCTTGCTGGTTTCTGTAATAGCGCTTTTCTTTTCTTTCTGAGGGGATGGGCTCCTGTTTTATAAGCCAGTTAGATGTCATTCCCCATGCTGTTTTTACTGGGAGAAGATGCAGCTGCATCCCTCCTCCACATTTGCTATTCAGTTATACACTAGATGGATATTTAGTGACCAAGGCAGGTTTTTGTAACGTTTCAAAGTGTTTGCAAGCAGGGAAAGGTGAGGCTGCTAGAAGGTGAGGAAAATGCAGTTTACCCTTAGGGCATGTTCCCCACGGCACGGGTTTGTGGACGGTTTTTCAGACAGTTTGTGGTTTTGCAGACCGTCTGAAAAACCAGCTGTAAACGAGCACAATGAGCTCCTATGGAAAACCCGTGCAGCAGTCCCCACTGCACGGGTTTTCCGCCCGCCGGTTTTTCAAACTGCTGGCCGCCCGAAAAACATTGTGCGTGCACATTCTTCTGTCCAGTTTTCGGACGGCATATGTGCATGTCAATGTGAAGGGGGAGGGCTCATCGTGGAGAAATGCTGTTCCTCCCGTGGTCGTGGGGACGACATAAAAACCAGACAAATACCGGTCGGATAAACCGAGTAGAGTAGGGTGCTGCCTAAAGTTGACGGCCACACTTGATTGACAATGGCCGTCTGGTTTTGCAACCTACATTACTGGAGAACCATGCAGCCGATAATGAAAATTAATTAAAAGAAGTTCCCAACGACATCATGCCCATGCCGTGACCATGTGGCTTATGCAACATATATCTTGAACAGATCAAGACCACGTGGATTATGCCACATTAGACCCTACTCGTAATAAGATATACTACAAAGTTTCATATATTATACATGTATTTTTGTTTTACTCTCAGACATCATAAATAACAACAGCTACTCCTAAAAGTAAGGATATGTTCACACGGCGTAATTGCAGCGCGCATTTCTCTGCGTATTTGCGCTTTATGTGCACTGCAATTATGGTAATTCATAGCTCTCATAGAGAACTATGAATTATGCCTCGTCTCCCCGGGCCTACAATATGATCGTATCGTACGCCCAGGGAGAGAAGTGACATGTCAATTGTTTGTGGTGCTTACGCACCGCTGACCATGCATATAAATGGGGGGCCGGCCCCCCCATGCTTTGGAAGTACGCACTGATCAGCACGTACTTCCAAAACACCCATGGTATTGTGGTGCGTACAATACGCACCCCAATACACCGTGTGAACATACCCTTGGTTAAATGGGTTGTCCAGCAGAGAAAAATTAAATATATATAGGGGCCAGGAGAGGGAAAAAAAGAAAAGGTTATACTTACCCCCGGTCCCTTACCACAGTAACTCCAGAGTTGTCTGGGACCTGCTTCTCTTCATTTTCAGATTCTTGTCCCAAGACACAGGAGAGCGTAACGTTTGTTATATGTTATATAACCACTCTAACTGACCTCAATAGTGGGCAGGAAATTATCTGAATTTTACCACAAGGTTTTTAAAAATAACCAAATCCCTATATTTATATGCCACACTACCTATAATTCCTAACATCTAGATGTGCAAGAAATTCCTAAAACCTCACTATTATTCTAGCATCAATTAAAAACTAAAGAGCAAGAGAGTGCCAGTGTTATAACATATATTACTCAATTTTATGCAATGAGTACTCTCGCCTGCCTCTCACCAAAAAATATTTAAAAATTTAGAAACATAGGACTGCTGCAGACTGTCCTATTAGACTCCCAAATGACTGTCTTGTCCTGTCCTGGAACAAGAACCCGGAAGTGACAAGAAGTGGGTCTCGGGGAGCTTAGGGGCGGCAGTGGCAGAGGACAGGTAGGTAAGTATAGTTTTTTTTATCCACCTTGACCCCATTTAAGATTTATTTTTCTCCGCTAGACAATCCATTACCAGAACTCTGTATAGACGTTATACAATAATGGGAATCCTTTGGGCACACATTGAATCCATTTTTTTGGAGCTCAATAAAATACTTCTCAATAATTGGCTCTTCCTTCTAGTCATGATTTCTATAAATTCATAATAATTGTGATCATCAGTGAAGAATTTTAAGCATTTTTGTGAACCAAAACACTAGATTTTAATTGTTCCAGAATATTCTTTATGTCCATTTGTGCAAAGTAGTTATTACAATCCATCACAATCTATTAAACAGTAGGAA
This sequence comes from Phyllomedusa bahiana, assembly GCA_025379985.1. Classification (NCBI taxonomy): domain Eukaryota; kingdom Metazoa; phylum Chordata; class Amphibia; order Anura; family Hylidae; genus Phyllomedusa; species Phyllomedusa bahiana. Next base: position 45,237 of record JAODAL010005404.1, on the reverse strand, counting down.
ATACTGTTGAATATCAACCTTGTTTTATCCATAAACTAAAGTTATTTTAATCCTGTTCTGTAGACTAATGATGGCCTACCTATGGCTCTCCAGCTATTGAGGATTTTATCATAGTATACTGGCAATAGTTTCTTCACAGGAGCATGAGAGCCACAGGTTGCAGGCCACTGCTGTAGACCTTCAATAAGTCGAAACCCACATGTTAATAACTTGTCATGTTGTCATCCTCACAATGTATGGACATTATGTAGGTCATGTAAATGAGAGCATTTCAGTGCTTTTGTGATATTCCAAAATGGACACAAGCTGTATGATGTAGAAATACTTTGGGGTATTCCCGTTTCATTGATTAGTTTTAAACATGTAGGCAAAAGTAAATAAAGACTATTACTAAATACATCGCTTTTCTGATTTTGCTTCCCTTCAGAGTTAGGAGCAGATCTTATCTCCTGCTCTTTCACACAAGCTTCCCTAGTTACCGCCATCTCTCTCTGTTCTTAGTGGCTGCAGTAATGGTCTGGATGATGATGTCACTCCCTGCTGTGTTTATCTGAAAGACTTACTGACTGACAGGCTTTAACCCTTTGGAGCTCTCTAGCCTTGTACACAGCAGTTTACATACCTCAAGCAGTCATGTCACTATCAAAGAATCAACTAGGAACAGCAGATATTATATGCCAATCACTGCTATAGGACTACAAAACAGCCTAACCAGGAAGTGTGAATCTGAAGCTGCCTGTGGCTCTGTAAAATAGCATGGTAAGACAACCCCTTTAATATAAATAAGGAGTTCCCCACATTTATTCAGCTTATATTGATGAGCATCTAAAGAGAAATTTCTCACATTTTATAAGTGTAAGGCAATGTTTACACAGTGCAGTTTTCATGTGGGTTTTTTGCCTGCCGCTGTCTAGGTAACAGACAAAAAAAAATTATTAAACAAATATTGGATAGTATACTATCCCTCTCTCTAGGGTCCACTTCTGGCTTTGGCTAGAAAACAAATAACAACTGCATATATCTACAATGTGTGATTAAGGAATGTAGGAAAACTGTCTTGGTCTAAGGGTATGTTCACATGCTTAATTGCGGGGCGTACAGTATGCGCCGCTAATAATTGACATGTCACTTATCTCCCCGCGCGTACAATACGATTGTATTGTACGCCCGGGGAGAGGAGGCGTAATCCATAGTTCTCTATGAGAACTGTGGATTACCGTAATGATTGGGGCGCATTTTGTTCGTATTAGAGCGCAGTATGCTCGCAATACGTGGCGAAATGCGCCCCAAAATGAGCCGTGTGAACATACCCTAAGACTTTCATTGTTGTCCATAGAAACCAATCAGATCTCCCCTTTCATTTCATATAGTGCTGTGAAAAAAGCAGGGGCGCTCATGGTTGCTATGGGCAATAAAGACCGAAAAAAATTTCATACATGTGGCCTTTTATGCTTTAGATAGGAATAATTGGAGTAGAAAAGATAGTTCACACAATATTTTATGTACAGTATTTTCATGAATTGCTGTTTTTTTTTTCACTGTATAAAAAAATCAGATTTTTGTTTTCCACACAGACATACACACGGTTTCATTCCTTATAACTTGTCCGATCCCTCAGGCTGAAGCAAGCCTTTCGTTACACATCATTTCGTTTTTTTGAGAGGCTAATGACTTCTTATAAATACTATCAAACAAAGCAAAAAAATAAAAATAACATATTAAAAGCTTCCAGTATTCCATTGCATGGGTGTGTTCACATGGAGGCAAGGAATTTTACAATTAGACGAGGCATTAAAATAATGCCACAATGCTCATTTCAGTCACAGTTGGTCTTTGAAACTATATCGTTCCCACATGTAGATTCTACCGGCTCTTTCCAAGGAGGAAACTTATGTCAATTAACAACGAATTACAGTCTTGTATATGGAAAATAAGAGGGGAACAGTGTGACACAAATCCAGAATTCTCTGATGGAATAGATGGTGGTTTTCTTGCATCATATATTCTGTAGAGTATTTTGTACTTCAAAAGTTTTTAAAAAACTTAGAACGTGACTGTCGGCTTGATCTACCAGGCAAGGTAGTTCCGGATTGAAAGGTTCTCTGCAAGGTGAATCAGTATACTTTTCTATCACCATTAACGGAAGAGCAGGAGAGTGAGATTTCGTAGTCATTCCAAGATGGAAGTGGATTCCAAGCTGTAGATGAGCATTAGGATCAGGCATGGTCATAAAATTGACCAAAGACTGTCAAAGTCTTCTGCTAATACAAGCAGTTAGGAAACGCAATCACATTGTCTGGTGTTGTCAGTAGCGAAGACTTAAGTTTGTGGTCTGCTGGTATTGCTCTTGTACACAACAAGAGTCACCAGGAAAGGTATTATGCAGATGGGGGCGAAAATTAATCCGAGCAGAATATTCTCCGGAGGGTCCCGAAGCTCTTCAGATAAAAGACTGCAATTTTTAAAATAATGCATATGGACATTCAAAATCGTGTTGTGTGCCAGTTGATTTGGGAAGGGGATAAAGGATGCTTCAGCTGTTCCTTCCAAGCAAGATTGTAACTCACTGTAGGGTCTGTAGCGGAAAAAAAAGAAAAAAAAGGATATGACATGTAATATGCTGCATAACATGAAATATAAGGAGATATACGTTAGTCACATAGGGCCAGATGTATAAAACTGTCTCAGACCAGACCGTTGTGCGTCTCGTTAGGTTAGTTTATCGTTCATCAATATGTATGAAAGTGTCTCACAGCACTTTATATATGTGTCCCATTGTGAGACACATTTATGCACCAAAAAATGTCTGAGACAAATTTTCTCAGCTTCGCCACTTTAAAAGTGGCATGTATTAATGCACTATTTTTGCGACACATTTTGTCGAGCAACATTCATAAATGTGTCTAATCTTCTAACTGTGGCGCGACACTCGCCGAAGAATTGGCATGGACAAAAGTGTTAAGGATGCCGGACTGTGTGCCCATGTGCCGGAACGCGTCCTATACCACTCCGGACACGTTTGTCCCATTCCTGTCACATTGCCTTCCACCTGGTATCCACTTCCGGGATACTCCCCTCTACCTGGTTCTGCTGGCACCACTTACGTGTTTCTGTGCTGCTATATCTACTACAATAGTCTCCTACGTTCTCATTAGATGTCTCTTAATAAAGGCAATTTTGCCGAAACGTCGGTTTTCTCTATAGACATCTTGAACTATTTGGCATCATTTAATTACTCATTTGCATGTAAACATCTATTCAATTTTGATTTTGGATTAGTGCAATGATCAGTTTTGGAAATGATCCATGCCTCTTGTAAATACAATTTCTTTATGAGCAATATATACGGTGTGCGGTGGACACATTTCTTCTCCGTGTGCCTCTTTTTGGCCAACAATAATGTTTTTGGTCAGACATCACGACAGAAAACTGGCGCAGCCCGTTTTATACATCTGGCCCATAGGTTGTAAGGCTGGATACATGTGTCCATCTAGTTGAGCATATTATCCTATAGTGTTAATCTAGAGGAAGGCAAACCACATGAGGTAGAAGCCAACTATCCTTATTTTAAGGGGGAAAAATGCCTTCCCAACTCTGGCTGATCAATGACCCTTCTAAAGACGTCTGATCACTACAGAAATGAATCCAAGCCTCTTCTGAACTTAATTACTGATATTCTAACCTAGAAGAAAACTTGTAGTGGGCCAATAAATTCATCAGGACAGCACAGTAGGGCCTTCAATGACTTCAACAGGTTTTGTATTACCACCCTGTACAACTTGGAGGTTGTGAGGAGATGTCATACACCTATTTGCTTGAGGCTTTAGATACAAATGTAGGCCATCCCTTGAAAGTTTATGGAAAGAATGAATCATAATTTAAAGGGAATCATTTTTTTATCTTTATTACTGATTTTATTGGAAATATATGTGAGCTTAGATATTTCACTCGACTGTTCCTTTTTCACAATAATATTCATTATATCACAGTTGACTTGGCAGCTCTAGCAGAGTAGAAATTTTGAAAACCTTACTTGTCGGAATGTGGATATCTTATGATGGTGATGCTAATTGCTAACCCCCCACTCTCTAGCGCACATTTCTGTCACTTCCTACAATTTGGCACTTATCTGTATATAGATGTACTGTCAGGGTAGCAGGTCCATCCGAATTACCACCCCATATTTATGTCACATGGCTGGACCATTGTAAATCTAGCACTTCTTACCCTTCGTCTCACCCGTACACCCTATTAGATTGTAAGCTCTTGTGAACAGGGCCCTCACACCTGGTGTCTCATCTATAAATAGCTTTTCATTGTGCAATTTATGTCTTTTTGTCTGTACCTACACCCTCCACATTGTAAAGTGCTGCGGAATATGTTGGCGCTATATAAATAAAGGTTATTATTATAATTAATATTATGGTGCCACAGAGACATCCCTACGCTCTTCAGGTTGACCCATTTTCTAATATTTATCTATGGAAATTATATAGTAGTATGCAAGATTGTGAGCTGTAACAAATAGCCAAACTCACAAATTAGAAGGGTATTGGTAAGGTATGTTCCCACTGCATTTTTATTCTTCTTTTAGTGCTTAAAACATGCATTTTACACACCAAAATATGTATTATAAAATGCCCTAAAGTGTCACGTTGTTTTTTTAATGGAGATACATGCTGCAGTTCACACTGTGAAGTTTACTTCTTTATCACACTGTGAACTGTGGCATATAAAAATGTGCCTTTAATTTTTTTCATGAGTATTCAGTGTAGAAAACATGACAGGAGCTAGGATGTGGGTAAGCCCCATTGGCTGGGGCTAATCTGTTTCGTAGAATGCAGTAAAATTAGCATCAAGCAGAAATACACAGAAAAAATTCAAAGGTGTCCTTTGGATTTCTACCACTTATTACACAGTATATTTCCACAGAAAAATTATCCTACCTATCCCAAAAGTTCACATGTGATAAAACTGTACTGCAAAGGTGTTGTTAGGCTACTACTGTTTAAAAGTAAAGTCATAGGTTTTGCATTGGTTTGATGCTCTGATTAACTAGTTAGTCCCTGCTGTCCACTTATTTGCTACCCTCATTAGTCCCTGTTGCCCAGTGGTTTGTTACAGTAGTCAGCCTTAAAGGGGTTGTCTCACTACAGGGATTGCTCTTTATGTTAAAGATCTTGCAAAAGCAAGTCACTTTGTAATATATGTCCATTAACAGTGTCCTACCTATTCTGAGATATCCCCTCTTGTATGGGCTGCATCAGCTCTTCACGTCGCTATAGCTACAGACCTGTTTAATCTTTCCTGATAGGTTGCCTGTGCTGGTTGTTATAGCTACAGACCTGGCTTCTACTGCAGGACAGTAGAAGCCAGTAAACACGCCCCTGTATTCAAAGTGAAAACAAGAAAACAGGACTGAGGTGAGTGAATCAGTGTAGTGAGACAGCCCCTTTAAGTATCTGCTTGTTTGGTGCTGTAATAAAGGGGTTGTCTTGGGAGGACAACTCCTGGTCATGAGCCCTATCAACATATATTTGTAATACAGTGGTGGGCCCCTGATTTGGATCCTCCCCTCTGAGCCAAAAAGAGCTTCTGGCAGTAAGTGGCCGCTGTCCTGGAAGACTTTAGCCTTCCTTGTATTATACGGATGACTAGTTATCTGAATAGCTTTCATGTAATATTACATTTCACTTTGCATTAGAAGCTGCAGAGGAAATGTCTGGTTGGCTGTGGCTTCCCTTTGCAAAATCAGCTGTTGGCCACGAGTGAGATCTGGGTTGATCAGTTGATTGCCCCAGCAGCTGCCTTTTAACAGGGGTTGTCTCTTTTTTAACCATAAACTTTTTATTGGTCAGATATAAAGTAATACAAACAGAATACAGTATATGTCATTGTAAGACCAAATTTCAACTTTTATCCCCCCAAAAAACAACCAAGCCCCCCTCCCAAATCCATCTCCAGATTCAGAGCAGTAAATATCATTACAATCACATAGCAATGCAATATTAATAAAATTCAGTTTCTTGTCACAATAAAAATTTTACCTGGCTGTCGGAGCGCCTCCATCCAAAACAAACTGCCATAGACACAGTCCCAGACTCTACACGAGATTTCCAACACCTCTGCCTAACTAAGTTCGGTGCAGCAAGACCAGAAGTAATCCAGCCATTTTAGCCCATATTTTATTATAAACAGGGGTTGTCTCTGATTAGGTCTTTGATTATACAGCCCCTTTTTACTCATGGGGAAAATGCCTGTGAAATTGTATCCTAATCATCTGTTACCAGGACCCACATTTTGAATGATTAGACAACTCCTTTAAGTTCCTGGTTGCTAGTGTTTTGTCACAGTAGTCAATTCCTTGTATCTTTTTGATGTGGGGGCCTCACTCCTGGTGATCAATTCAGTTCTGTAATCAATACTGCACATTTTTGTGAGAATTGAAATGTTAATTTAGTTATGACGTGACAAGACATGCGAACATAAGACAAACACATGGAATAGAAAAAGAGATTATACCCGATAATGTATTTCCAATTGCACCAAAGTCCATGCGGTATATCGGACATTGAAACATTAAACTCTAACCAGCATATCTGTACTTCTATGTCATATGAAATTCCTACAACAAAAGGAAAATGAAAACATAGTTAAACAGTCAGTTCATTATTATATCATTGCCATGATCCAGAGGAACCTGCAGCAGCAAAAGATACTGCTTCTGCCTCCACTAAGCACACCCAAAATGTTGCTTGAAGGAATGCTGCCTCCACTAAGCACACCTAAAATGTTGCTTGAAGATCTGCTGCCTCCACTAAGCACACCCAAAATGTTGCTTGAAGGAATGCTGCCTCCACTAAGCACACCCAAAATGTTGATTGAAGGAATGCTGCCTCCACTAAGCACACCCAAAAAGTTGCTTGAAAGAATGCTGCTCCCACTAAACACACCCAAAATTTTCCTTGCTTGAAGAACTGCTGCCTCCACTAAGCACACTCAAAATGTTGGTTGAAGGACTGCTGCCTCCACTAAGCACACCCAAAATGGTGATTGAAGGAATGCTGCCTCCACTAAGCACACCCAAAATGTTGCTTGAAGGAATGCTGCCTCCACTAAGCACACCCAAAATGTTGCTTGAAGGAATGCTGCCTCCACTAAGCATACCCAAAATGTTGCTTGAAGGAATGCTACTCCCACTAAGCACACCCAAAATGTTGCTTGAAGGAATACTGCCTCCGCTAAGCACACCCAAAATATTGCTTGAAGGAATGCTGCCTCCACTAAGCACACCCAAAATGTTGCTTGAAGGAATGCTGCCTCCAATAAGCACACCCAAAATGTTGCTTGAAGGAATGCTGCCTCCACTAAGCATACCCAAAATGTTGCTTGAAGGAATGCTACTCCCACTAAGCACACCCAAAATGTTGCTTGAAGAACTTACTGCTTTCCGCTAAGCACACCCAAATTTTGCTTGAAGAAATGCTGCCTCCACTAGACACCCCAAATATTGCTTGAAGGAATGCTGCTCCACTAAGCACACCAAAATTATGCTTGAAGGGAAGGGTGCCTCACTAGCATACCCAAAATGTTGCTTGAAGGAATGTACTCCCACTAAGCAAAACCCAAAATGTTGCTTGAAGGAATGCTACTCCCACTAAGCACACCCAAAATGTTGCTTGAAGGAATGCTGCCTCCACTAAGCACACCCAAAATGAAGGAATGCTTTTATAACTGGATTATATCATGACAAATTAAATTTTTCTCCTTGAAATTCTGAGAACTAGATCCACCTCCCAGCTTTGCTCATAGATATTTTACATAGTGGCCAACACTCCTGATTTTGGTGGGACAGTTAACTGGATTGCAGAAGGGGTGGGGTTTATTCAGTAATGCCCACTATAATGTGAACATTACGGACAAGCTTGGTCTGGCCCACAGGGGAGCAGGGGAAACCCCTGGTGGGTGCCTGGGCATGATGGGTCCTTGGCATGGTAGGCCAGTAGCTGCTTTTCATGGAGAAAGGGAGGCGAAAAGGAAGAGTCATGTACAGTAGCTTTAGGGTGGGCCCCAAGACTCAACTTCAATGCTGGGCCCCAAAAGTCAACTCCACTGCTGGACCTCAGGCACCCAGTCAAACCTGATTATGGGGGCTTGTCCAACAATGTATTGGACTTTCCCAATACTACTAGTGTCCTGATTTTAATAATTAAACTCTTGGTAAATTTGTTCATAGTCTGAATTTTTATTTATACGTTGAATTAAGTCTGCCCCCCCTATCATATGATAGATTCTGAAACAAAGTCCCAGTCCAGAGCTTTGACAAGTAACTGTATTTAGTTTTTTAATATTCTTTTATATGTTAATAGCTTTCGGGTCCATCAAAGATGGATTTTTTTTACCTCTTCATAACAAAGATGAAATATTTGCAGGTATCGAAGTGCTGGACTGCACGCTAGGTATGTCATACCTGGTTGAGATCAAGTCTGAGCATAGCTGGATATGGAGCAAGTTGTAGTAGATGAGCTGGTCTTTGTGATTTCATATCACAGTTTACCAGATGCCATTATTTATTTTCTCTTTTCCCATTTTCCCATTGTACCCTTGAAATAGCCAGGTCTAAAAATATGATTGATAGGATGTTATGAGATATTGTTTTACTTCCCCATACTTTAACTGCTTGCTGACTGCCCATTGACTGAAAACATCCTTCCATACGACATTTAACTCTCCAGGGATGTTCTGAAGCTTTTTTGCAGAGCTCGCAGCTGTACAGTGATTTTGCAGCTGCTGCAATGAGAAAGCAGGGACATTTTATTAGCATCCCTGCCTTACTGATCACTGTGTTCACAGAACTCAATGAGTGCTGTATATCCCCTTCCTGACAGCTGGTGATAATAATATGGCTCTAAGGGCCACATGTATAAAAACTGTTTAGGTATAAAACCTACTCTTTTGCCCATAGGTTTTCATACATGTGGCCCTAAGTTTTTTTTTCTCCCCACCTTCCATTCACATAGCAAATGGGGGCTTTTATTTTGTGGGCAAGATGTACTTTCTGATGGCGTCATTCACAGTACCATAGAATATACTAGGAAACCGCAAACAAATTCCAAGTGGAACGAAATGTAAAAAAAAAAAAAATGCTCTTGTGCCATGTTTGTGGGGATTTTATTTTTGGTATAAATGATGGTATACGATGATATTTTGGTAAAAAATTGTGTTATCTGTATTCTGCGGCTTGGCACAATTCTGGCAATACCAAATATGTAGGATTTTTCTTATGTTTTATAGCTGTAAATTTGATTTAAATTTGCACCACAGTGCCATCTTCTGCGACCAATACCTTTTTCATACTTCCACCTATGGACCTGAGTGCATTTATTGCAGGCTGAACTGTACTTTTTATTGCACTCATTTTGGGATACAAGCAACTTTTTTATCACTTTTACTACATTTTTTAGGGGATGTGAAATGACCCAAAATAACCAATTTTGTCTTTTGGAATTCTTTTCATCAACGGTGTTCATTGCATGGGATAAATTATGCTATATTTTAACAGATCGGACTTTTACGGATGCGACAATACAAATTATGTGTAACTTTTTTTTATTATTTTTTATTTGTAAAATGGCAAAAGGAGTCTGATTTGAACTTTTAATATTTTTTTTTTTTTACACTTTAAACATCATTATTATTATTATTATTTTTTTACTTGTACATTGAGTCCCAATAGGGGTTCTTTACCACAAGGAGGCTCAATTGCTAGATCATGCTTCTGCATTGTCTACACAATGCAGAAGGGTGTTCAGAGATGGAGGTTCTAGCACTTCCTGCGTGGGGCAGGAAGTGTTAGAATCACAGATATGGCTGTGATGGCAGCCTTTACAAGACTTTCAGCTGCCATGTTAACCAATCGGCACCCCATGATCTCGCCGCAGGGCAGGGGGTGCCACTTGAAGTAAGACACCGTTTATCATTCAGTTAGATGACATCGCTGCGGCATCTAAGGAAGTAAACAGCAGGGAACAGAGTCGGCTCCGTTTCCTCCTGTTACCGGCGGGTGTTAACATTCGACATAAGCCTCCTGTGAAATGGGATTTCAGAGCATACAACCTTACTGACACCAAGATGTACCAGTATGTATTGTGTTGGTAAGGGGATATACCACTCAGTAGAAAGCATTCAGGCTTCCTGGTTACCAGGTCCAGCATCCATGTGCTCCCCAGGGCTTGGTAACTACAGGAGATCCAGGATCTTAAAACACCCAGATCAGCTCTCCAGTGAGTTCAGGGGGCAAGATATCAGTCCCAGTTACATGGAAATTAAAAACACACATAGGTGTGTAAGCTACTCCATAAACATTATTAACATAACAGAGCAAGAGAAAGCAATCTAACCTTCAAACCCACATGTACTTTTTTTGTTTTTTGTTTTTTTAATAATGCTTGGTCAGGAAGGGAGTAAGTAATCCTGTCAGGAACTAGTTGAGATTTACACACATTGAACATGTTCATGTTGCATACTGCATAAGACAATTTTAACAACTACTATGCCGAATACCTTTACAAATATCAATATTAACGTTATCAAAAAGTATTGCTGGATATACTTACGAATGAAATGTGGTGGGGTTACTGATGAACTTGAGATTTTAGTTGTTGCCTCATTGGATTTTGGCATGCCGACTGTAGGCTGTGTAACATTCCCCACTTCTGTCGTAAAGTCGAAAGCTGTGGGATATATCTTACATTAAAATATATTACCAGAAACATGTTCATCAGTAGATTATGTAACTGGCTTTTTATATGGATTAAAAGAAAAACAATGCGACATTCTCACACATTTCCAAAGTCTAGGTCAATTAGTTAGGAATATGAGGCTCTCAAGTGTGGACGTTCACTGGATGATATTGCTTCAGTTGTCTCTTGCAATAATGAACACAGGTAATGGGCTGCATCCAGAAGGTCCAATATTATTTGCCCAGGCAGTTTCATAAAGGAAAAAGTAATAGGTAGTTGGATAATGTATTGTCATCATACTGCCGAAAATCTCAATCATTCTGTTGCTTTTTTCTGGCAACTTAGGGGGACACATTTTCAGGCGTATAATGCGCCTCACTATGCCGGCTCCGCTGTCGGACGCACCTAATACGCTGTTAGGCGCAAGGTTCGCCACTTTCTTATACGCCTAACATGAAGGTGCGTTCTGTGGGCGTTCTGGGGCGGGACGCACCACATTCGATAACTCCGACGCATGTATGAATGCGGATCGGCAAAGTGAGGCACATTACTCCTCTGACAGGCAGACCTAGTTCAATGTGGTCTGTCTGCCGGAGGCGTCAAAGTTTGCCCCGCATTTATGAGCGCACTTCGGCACCGATATACATGAGGCGCAGTTTTCACGGTAAAAAACGTGAAAACAGGCGCTTCGACGTGCCGATCTTCATACATGTCCCCCTTACATCTTAAAGAGGTGTTTCCACCATGCACCATAAAGAAAAATTGATAGGATATGCCACTAAAGTCTGATAGGTGCTGGCCCAACCTCTGGGACCCGCACCTCTCTTAGGATGGAGACCTTGAAGCGTTGCCTCAGAATGGATTGCCAGCCAGGCTTGTACACGACTCTGTATTCTGTTCTATGGGAGTTCTGAGTACAGGTGAGCGGTGTGTTCAGTTGTCATCGGTCTGTGTGTGTACATGTATAATTACATGTGTGCCGAGGCCCCGCCAGTTTGGGACCAGGTTTTCAAAAAAAACTTTTTTCAGAATGTTTTTGTGTCAGAAAAATACGTTTATTGGTTTTTACATTGTTTTAACCTATATGGGGAAAGGGAAGGGGGGTTCCATTTTGGGTTTCTGTCCCCGCCCCTCTCACAGGGTGTCATAAGAAGGGCAGCTTTGCAGGTTGGGTGTTTTTTATTTTTTCTCTCTGAATAATGGAGGTCGGTAACCCAGGGGGGAGAGGCCTGTTGGGTCGATTGAGGGTAAAGATAGGATAGGACTGCCCCCATTTGAGACCCCGTTTTAAAGTCCGGGGCACTTAAAAATGTTCTGATCAAATAGTGAAGAGAGTCCAAAGTTTTTTCATGTATGATGTTTGCAAAATGTTCTTTAGGGTTTCGACGTTTGGTATTGCCCTTTTTCAGAAAAAGTGCGCTGGCGGCGGTCTGGTGTGTACTGATAATTACATGTGTGCCGCAGCCCCCCAGTGGCACCCAGGTTTGCATACGTTTTTTCAGAGTGTTTTTGTGTGCAGAAACATAGTTATACTTGGGTACCTGATTTTACCTATATGGAAAGGAAGGGGTGTTCCATTTTTGGGGTTTTTGTCCCCCCCCCCCACTCTCACAGGCTGTCAAAGAAGGGCAGCTTTGAGGGTTTGGGGGGTTTTTTTTTTTTTTCTCTTGAATAATGGAGGTCGGTGACCCAGTGAGAGGCCTATTGGCTCGATTGAGAGGTAAAGATAGGATAGGACTCCCCTTTGAGACCCCGTTGAAAGCGGGCACTTAAACATGTTCTGATCAAATAGGTGTGCCCAACTCTGGGACCCGACCTCTCTTAGATGAGACTTGAGGTTGCTCGAATGATTGCCAGCCTAGGTTGTACACGACTCTGTATTCTGTTCTATGGGAGTTCTGAGTACAGGTGAGCGGTGTGTTCAGTTGTCATCAGAACTCCCACAGAATAGAATGGAGTCAAGAGCAAGCCTGTCTGGCAATCCATTCTGAGCCCACACCCCTTAAGTTTTTTTCTCTGGCCTCATGTCTAACTTAGGTTCTGTTTACAGTACAGCGTTTCCTCAAGTACACACGGCCTCAGGATACAATATTTACAACATACAATGGTCTTTTCTGGGACATTGTATCTTTAAACCAGATGAAACATAGAACATCACAGACATTACCGATCTGCTGCAGATGTAAATGACTGGAAGATTCCGCTAATTATCATGGCTCAGAAAGGGGAAGATCTCTCCTTGAGGAGAGCACCGAATGAACGGCTTGTAGAGTTATGTTTTGCCTTTTCGCCCTCTACTAAGCATCTGCATATCACAAGGCATTATGGGAAAGAGGCTGAAAAGCCCAAAGCACCCTCTATTGGATGTAACAAATCCTCAATTTGCTCTTGACCCACCGAGTCTTTAGAAAGCAAAAGGGATTTTAGCCAAGCCAGTATCTCTCATCTGCAGACAACGCTGTTTCGGGATTTTTGTCCCTGTCAGTGTAGAGCAGAGCGATACTAGTGCTGTGTGGAGGCCGAGTGGCTCGAAGTGTGAGATTTCCTTGAGGGGCACGAAGACGGCTATGCTAGAGTTATGTTTGCCTTTTCGCCCTTATTTCAGCATTGTTATCACATGGGACGAGGGACAAAAATCCCGAAACAGAGTTGTCTGCAGATGAGAGATACTGGCTTGGCTAAAATCCTTTTTGCTTTCTCAAGACCCAGTGGGTCAAGAGCAAATTGAGGATTTGTTACATCCAACAGAGGGCGCTTTGGGCTTCTCAGCCCCTTTGTCATAATGCCTTGTGATATGCTAGATGCTTAGTGAGGCGAATGGAAAAAATTCAAGCGTTGTTCGGATGCTCTCTAGGAGAGATCTTCCTTTTGAGCCACTCAGCCTCCAACAGCAGTAGTATGCTCTGCTTGCACTGCGAGGACAAAAGCCGGACGCGCTGTCTGCAGATGAGGATATGGCGTGGCAAATCTTTGCTTTCTAAGCCTAGTGGGTCAAGAATTGAGGATTGTTATCCAACAGAGGTGCTTTGGGCTTTCAGCCCCTTTTTTATGCCTTGTGATATGCTAATTATCATGACATTTGTACTTCTAAACTCTGTTTAGTCAATGCATGCAGTGATTGGCAGTCTAGGCCTTCTAAGTACAGTGCAATACTACATGTACTGTACTACTCTTTACATGTGCCAGGATGAGCGACTCCTAAGGACACCAGAAGAGGACCCCATTTTCCGTTTTTGTTGGTACATTGTATATAGAGTACATGACCCAAAGAAGCTTCTATCCTTAATATAGAAAGTAATTTCCAGCTTGCAGCAGCTCTTTTTATTGCTATATATAAGGAATTGATTTTTCTGGATTAGTTTCATTTTCTTTAATCTTCGTTTTGCATTACGTTGGCTGACATTTTGGAGCTATGGATGCAAATACCAATTTTCCATGGAGATATGGTTTCAACATACAATGGTCATCCTGGAACCAAATAGTATTTTATATGGAGGGAACGCTGTATCTTCATTAAAGCCATAAAACTTACACCATGATAGTGATGCTGGAACCATTAAATGACGGACATGTACAGCTTTTGACAGCCCCCATTCATTGATAATGTGATGCACCTAGCTTTGTTATAGTGTCTGCCATTTTGATCAGAACAATAGTGCAGCATGCTACACAATTCTTCCTAAAAATCTGACAGAACTAGTCATAAAATCTGACAGAACTACCAACTCAGGTACAGAATGAAACCTCTGACTGTAGCGTGAGTCTAAATGAGCTAATACTGTTACTCAAAGATTTATGAGTAGACCAACCATTGATCATAGAAGATGCTCTGCTTATAACATATTTTATATGCCACATTAATAAAAAGCTTTGTGCGCCTTCACAACCAAAAGTGTTTGTTTTTTGTTGTAGTACTCTACCCTATATGTACTAAAAAAAAAAAAAATAATAATGCTTGGTCAAGAAGGTGGTAAATGATCCTGTAAGGAACTGGTTGAAATTTAGGGTATGTTCACACGGCGTGTTGGATCCGTATTAGACCCTAAAAACGCATGCAAAAGCACTGCATAAATCAAGCAGCAGGAACGCACTCTATAGTTTTAAATAGGGCGTCTGCTGCATCTTTCGGCTCAAGAATTGACATGACAATCTGAACGGAACTAAAAGACGCATCAGAAAGACACAAGTAAACATGCATCGGTGATCACTCGTCAGAACGCCGATGCAGGTTTTACATTGAAAGCAATAGAAATCACACTGCACATTGTTAGATGCTTGTTTGCGTCTGTTTAGGGTCCAAAACATCGATCCAAACACACATCTAAAAACGGATCCAAAATCGGATCCAACATGTCGTATAGGGTGCTTTCACACTGAGCGGTTTTTTGGTGCGTTTTCTGATGCATTTTTGGATACTTTTTTGTGCAGAAATGTACAGCATTAATTGCTGTGCCTTTTTACACATAAACATCCAAAAACACCTGAAAAATGCATAAAAAATGCTCCGTGTGAAAGCACCCTATACACAGTGAACTTGTTCATGTTGTATACTGCATAAGACAATTTTGACAACTACTTTGTCAAATATCAAAAAGTATCAAAAAGTATTGCTAGCTATACTTACCAATGGAATGTGTTGGGGTTACTGATGAACTTGACATGTTGGTTGTTGCCCCATTGGATTTTGGCATGCTGACTGTAGGCTGTGTAACATTCCCCACTGCTGCCATTGAGCCGATAGCTGTGGGATATATCTTACATTAAAATATATTACCAGAAACATGTTCATCAGAAGGTTATGTAATTGGCTTTTTATATGAATTAAAAGAAAAACAATGCGACATTCTCACACATTTCCAAAGTCAAGGTCAATTAGTTAGGAATATGAGGCTCTCAAGTGTGGACATTCACTGGATGATATTGCTTCTGTTGTCTCTTGCAATAATGAACACAGGTATCGGGCCACGTCCAGAAGGTCCAGCATTATTTGCCCATGCAGGTTGATAAAGGCAAAAGTAATAGATGGCTGGTATATATTGTCATCATACTGCCAAAAATCATTCTGTTTAGATGCTTTTTCTGGCAATATACATGGTGAGTCAAAAGTCCCAGGACACCCTTTGATTTCAGAAAAGAAAGGGGAAAGCGAAAGAGAAAACCTTATCTGAATGCCCCAGCAAGTAATGGCTGAGGGGGCCTAACTTTTAGGCTATGCCCGGAACATGGCCCCTATCTTGAAAGCCGCCATTTTGGATTAAGGGCAAGTTTTTCCAGTGGGAAAATGGTCATCTAGGGTATCAAAGAATACCAAAAGGCCTCGTTCATACGGCGTATTTTGCCGTGGATTGGCGCCGTACTGCGCGCCGGATTTGCGCTGCAGTACGGCGCCAATCCGTCGGAGTCATTACGGTAATCCACTGCTCTCATAGAGAACAGTGGATTCCGTCGCTCCTCCCCGCTCGGCGAATCCGCCACGGGGGGAGAAAGTGACATGCACATTATTTACGGCGCGTACGCGCCGTAGATAATGCAATGTCTATGGGGCCGGGGAGCGGCGCCCCCGCCGCGCTCCGGCCCCGCCCCCGTCCTGCCCCTTATTCACGGCGGATTTGTGAGCACACAAATCCATCGGGAATAAGCCGTGTGAACACGGCCAAATTGTCTCAGAAATCGATTGCCACAAACAGATTTGTAATATCTCTTGTGGTTTAAAAATGATCAACACAGAAAGTTCTCATGCGGGATTGGATCTGGCGCCTCCAGCTTTGTGTTCAGCACAAGAGACAACACATTGAAAATGCCAAATAGCTGTTGTTGTTGCAAGTTTCTGTGTTGATAACTTTTGGGCCACAAGAGATATTGCACATCTGATTGTGAAAATCAATTCTGGTCTTCTGTGATATGCTACATGACTACCTTCCCATTTGAACCACCTGTATGTAGGTCTGAATATAGCCCCAGTCCGTATTTAGGTATATAAGCCTCCTGTAGGTAGTTACATGACCCCTGTAGGTAGGTGTATATATATGCCCCTTGTAGGTAGGTATATATAGGCCCCTTGTAGATAGTTTTATGTCCCATGTAGGTAGATAGGCAAGCCAATAAAAAAATAAAAAAAGTTACTCACCTCTCCCCGATTCCCTGCTGAGCCACTGGCTCCAGGAGCTAGTAACCGGCGAGACCCAGTGGTGCAGGGGGTGTGCCTATACTGATGCATCACGTTCCCTGCACCGCTGATGTTTATATACAGTTCTTATAGAGTGCTGTATATACAATGGTGAAGCAGATGCATCATGAACAGCTGTCTTAAAATGGCTGTGCAGAGCAGATGCCAACTGCCCGGACTTATAAAGTCGGCATCATTTGGAACCCAGGCACAACACAGACTGGTAAAGCATGATCCATAACCTGGTGCTGGTCCACGGACCGGTGGTTGGGGACCCATGTTTTAACCTTCTGGGTTCCTTAAAGGGGTGTTCTAGTTTTACAAAATGCTTGTCAATCATTTGGTTAAATTGTAAAATGGGAAAAAAAACAACTGCCACCATTGCTTGTTCATATGATCCTGTAGCTATTCACAGGCCGAAGGGGTCTTTTCCTGTATCTAGAGCACCTGACTGCTGTTACCTGTGACTTCTGCATAACGGGACCACTGATCATGACAACATCAATGGTCGCACTGAGACCAGTGGTGGCATTGGAACTGAGTGAGTTTTTTCCCCTAATTTTGCAAGCTTGCTGACTGACTGACAGGCATTGTGTAGAAATGGAAAACCTTTTTAAGGGACCAATGTGCAGTCCTTTAAAATAGGTTTAGGATTGCTGTATGCGGTGTACTCATATCTGTATGAATTTTATGACTTTTTGACACATTAGGGTAAGTATGACACTTTCTTTGTTTCTTTGTTAACCCATCACTATTTTTGGTAGTTATACAGTGCGTATTTAAAATATACAAACAATTTAATGTAATATTCCGCCTTCATCTGCTTAATGTTAACATGTAAATCTACTGATTCACTCAGAAATGGCCAAAAATATTCTGGAATAAGTCTTGTTAGGACAAAGCAATCTGAGCAAAACAACATGCAATGTGCTCCTCAAAAATATGGAGCTTCAAACAAGCCAGTCAGCGGACAACCGTTGTGACATTAGTGATTTCTGGGTGCATACCCCCGTATCCCTTCACTCAGTCACTTCTCATCCGGATGTGGCGTATAGTATTGAGCAGCACAACTTCATGGTGTGGACTTGTTGGGTCACTAATGCGTTTAAGTTATGTCAAAGGGAATTTACAAAGAAATATGGTGTTTGTGACATAACTTTAAAGAGTACCTATCACCTCCACACAAACATACAAATATTGATAGTAGATTAAATTATAAGACTTTTCTCAAATACATGTCATTAGCAATCCAGAGGATTTCCCTCAGTTTTAAAGGGGGACAGGTTTTACTTTCACTTTGTAACTCTTTCGCTTTGTAACAGAATCTTATCATTCTGTTGGGAGATACCAACTGTGCAGGGGTTGCTGAGGGCATAGATGCTTGTATAGGGTGATCCGAGTCTCTCACTACATACAGTACAACAGGCACAACACAATGAGAACATAGTGTGACAGAGTTTACCTGTTGCTTCAGCCTCTTCCATAGAACACAGGAATCTATATCACAATGCTGCTGGTGTGCACATGATGTAGACTTACAGGCCCCCCTGCACAGTGGGCTCTCCCAGTTCAGAAGCAGGAGATTTGATACAACTGTCAACACAGTCATACATCAAACTGTCATGTGCCGACTTGGCCCGACTTCAGAGCTGTTTTAAAGGGCCAGCGTTTTTTTTTAAAAAAACAGAATTACAGGTGAAATGCTTTTATTTTCCTAATGAAGCTTATTTGAGAAAGTGTTTGTATTTTAGTCTTCTTTTACTTCATGAGGTTTCTCTGAAGGTGATAGGTACTCTTTAAAGAGTTTCACTGTCAATGGTTTCAGGCATTTGTAAAGGAAAACATCCAATATGAAGTTGCTGCTATTCCCCCTGATATGTCTGCCCATACGATAAGGAATAAAGAACGCTGCGTCAAAATGTGTCTGGTAGAAAATGGAGATCGCTTTCAGCATCGCATGTAATGCAATCAATTACACTTTCGTTGAGCTAGGTAGAGTATTTTATGGTTCAGACTGCTTCATCCTAAGGGGAGTTACAATAGAATATTCACATCCTCTTTCGAGTGGATCTCCCTGCATGTTTGAAAAGGAATTTACATCTTTAAAAGTCACTATATAAGTTCCACTCCCCGCATTAGTCAGCTGCTATACAACTGTATTGGCTTTTTTTTGTATCTGATACTAAAGCACACTTCCCCTGTACCTCCCAGTCTTCAGTTTTAGAGAATGACCTTGTTTTGACACCTCCTTTCCCGAGCTTCACTTCCTTCCTTTCCATTAATGTATGTGAATGTTCCTGTCACCTCCCCACTCATTGTAGCCCTGCAAGCTTTATTTTTATAACTCAGCCTTTCCGCTCTCTAACTTTCTCTACCTTGTAAAATAGCCTCTTTTCTTTTGCAATTATACAATTGATTTTTCAACATAAACCTAATTTTCCTATGAGGGCAAATAGAAACTACCAAGATTGTTTGCAAGCCCTCCCCTTTCATTTGGCAGGAAAGTAGAGGAAGAAGGTTGAACCCACAAGGGGATCACCAAGTCAGCCAATGCACTGTAAAGAGCTCCTGAGCTCAGCATATGTAATGCATTAGTGCCTTTAAAAGAACATATACATTGGTCTGTAACAAACGGCAAAAAATAAAGGTGGTTTGTATTATCGGCTTCCCTGGTGCATAGGAAATAAGATTCGGGCAAGGGGAGATCACATCACATAATTATCATGATTATAACAGTCTGTCTGCATTTTGATACAGTGCAAAATTATGTATACAGATTAAAAAAGTGTGTGCTATTATAACTCACTGATAATGTTAAAAAAATTCAACTATGTACCTCTTGTAATCTGCCAGTGAATAAAGCTATGAAACTGCATATAGCACTCATTTCTTAATTTTAGATTGGAAGCCTAAATTCACACACTTGTTGTTGTAATTGTAGATCCCTAAAGGTTTTCTTTTATGTGGAACGTTGGTGGAAAGCTTTAAACCAGGGGTGCACAACATTTTCTGGTCCTTGGGCCATATTTTCATATTGTACCTCTCCAGGGGCCGCAGTAAATCTTAGAAGGGTATTACCCACCTGAGACCGTTATGGCACTTCAATTGTAATAAATGGCAAAGAGGTCTTGGTTCCACTTTAAGGAATGCCAGAGATCAGAGTTGGGGGTCCCCTGCTTGGTTCTCCAGAAAGAGGATATGCGGCGTCTGTTCTCTTTGTAGGTTTTGGGGTCTACAGAAGCTGTTTCACAACTATACAAATGGAGAATAACACACATACAGTATATATCCTCCTCTCCATTATCTCCTCTCTGGAATTTCGGACCTATCAGACATTTTTATGGTATATCTTGTGGATCTGCCAGGATTGTGCTAGAAATAAATACTCCTCCGAGGAAGAAATCCAGAGATAATACAGAAATAGTTTTTACTGGATTGCTCATTTAGGTGGCTTAAAATAGTATATACAGCCCTATAGTGCCAGCCACGTAGTGCCCACCATACAATGTCAGCCATACAGTGCCCACTATATAGTGCCAAGCATAACCGTGCCAGCCATAACAATGGCCACCATAACAGTGCCATCAGCTGAATGCAGCGAACAAAAGCTTAATATTACTTTCTGAAGTGTGAGGACAGAGACAAAGCATGTTTGTGTCCTGATGTCTGCGGACCACATAGAGGGACTTTGGGGCCATACGTATGTGGCATGGGACGGATTTGTGCACCCCTACTTTAGCTCTGTAAAGCGAACTTGTCAGGTGGTTCACACTACCCTATCCAAGAGCAGGGTATTAAAGGGGGAGAGAAGCTCTGGGATATATCGGTTTATATGATTTGGAGCCGGATTTCTGAGTAAAAAGCAGAGAAAACACTGATAGGACCCAGATAAGGCAACATAAATCACCTGACAACTTTGCTCTAAGGACCCACCTATTTATTTAAATTTTTTTACCCCCATCTTTCAAGAGCCATTTCTTTTTCATTTTTCCATCAACATCGCTGTAGAAGGGCTTGTTTTTCATTTGCCAAGTTGTAATTATTAATGATAATATTTTTGTACCATGTATTGGAGGATCCCAAAACAATTGTTTGTGGAGTTGAATTGGAAAAAAACCCATTTTTTAAATTGTTTATTTTTTTTAAATCTTTACAGAGTTCATTGTGTAGTAGTCCCTGGCGCCGCCACTATCCGCCGCCGCCGCCGCCGATCGTTAGGGTCCTAAGCCGCTACCAGTCGCTAAGCTATCGGCTTAGGGGCTTAGGACCTTGGCGACGGCAGCGGTGGCGGGACTAACTGTATGTGCGTCCGCCGGACGCACATACAGTTAGATGCTTTGGCGGAGCAGAGAGCTCCGCGGAAAGTACTCTGTGGCCGCAGCAGGAAGCGGCTCTGTGCGCGCCGGAGTGCACAGGCGGTGTGCGCGTCATCACGCTGCCCGCGCGGCCTGGTGACGTCACACCGCTGAAGAAAAGACCGGGAGCAGCGACAGCGGCGGGGAGCGAGGTCAGGTAAGTGCTGTCAGGGTATTACTTTTAATTAGCTCTATTCATGCTGGGGCTATTATCTACTGTTATATGTGCAGGGGGCCTATTATCTATTGTTATATGTGCAGGGAGGGGGGCTATTATCTATTGTTATATGTGCAGGGAGGGGGGCTATTATCTATTGTTATATGTGCAGGGAGGGGCTATTATCTATTGTTATATGTGCAGGGAGGGGCTATTATCTATTGTTATATGTGCAGGGAGGGGGGCTATTATCTATTGTTATATGTGCAGGGAGGGGGGCTATTATCTATTGTTATATGTGCAGGGAGGGGCTATTATCTATTGTTATATGTGCAGGGAGGGGGCCTATTATCTATTGTTATATGTGCAGGGAGGGGGGCTATTATCTATTGTTATATGTGCAGGGAGGGGGGCCTATTATCTATTGTTATATGTGCAGGGAGGGGGGCTATTATCTATGGTTAAATGTGCAGGGAGGGGGGGTATTATCTATTGTTATATGTGCAGGAGGGGGGCTATTATCTACTGTCATATGTGCAGGGGGGGGCTATTATCTACTGTTATATGTGCAGGGGGGGCCTATTATCTACTGTCATATGTGCAGGGAGGGGGGCTATTATCTACTGTTATATGTGCAGGGAGGGGGGCTATTATCTACTGTTATATGTGCAGGGGGGGCCTATTATCTAATGTCATATGTGCAGAGAGGGGCTATTATCCTATTAGTTATATGTGCAGGGAATGGGGCTATTATCTACTGTCATATGTGCAGAGAGGGGGCTATTATCTACTGTCATATGTGCAGAGGGGCCTATTATCTACTGTTATATGTGCAGGGAGGGGGGCTATTATCTACTGTTATCTGTGCAGAGAGGGGCTATTATCTACTGTCATATGTGCAGGGGGGCCTATTATCTACTGTTATCTGTGCAGAGAGGGGCTATTATCTACTGTCATATGTGCAGTGGGGGGTTTCTAGAGGAGAGGGGGGCTATTATCTACTGTCATATGTGCAGGGAGGGGGGCATATTATAAACGGTTATATGTGCAGGGAGGGGGCATATTATCTACTGTTATATGTGCAGGGAGGGGGCTATTATCTACTGTTATTTGTGCAGGGAGGGGGGCTATTATCTACTTATATACGTGCAGGGAGGAGCTATAATCTACCTACATATGTGCTGTGAGGCCTATAAGCTACCTATATATACACGTGCTGTGGGGCCTATAAGCTATCTATATACCTGCTGGGGGACCTAAACCTGCCTATATACCTACTGGGGGATCCATAACCTGCCAATATACCTGCTGGGGGATCCATAACCTGCCAATATACCTGCTGGGGGATCCATAACCTGTCCATATACCTGCTGGGGGACCTAAACCTGCCTATATACCTGCTGGGGGACCTAAACCTGCCTATATACCTGCTGGGGGACCTAAACCTGTCTATATACCTGCTGGGGGACCTAAACCTGCCTATATACCTACAGGGGGATCCATAACCTGCCTATATACCTACAGGGGGATCCATAACCTGCCTATATACCTGCTGGGGGACCCATAACCTGCCCATATACCTACTGGGGGACCCATAACCTGCCCATATACCTGCAGGGGGGTCATAACCTGCCTATATACCTGCTGGGGGACATATAAACTACACACCTACCTACTGGGAGATATATAAAGTATATAACCACCTACTGGGGGACGTATAACTTACTGGGGGACCCTTTTACCTTCACTGGGGGACACATAATTTACTGCGTTGTGAAGTCGCTAACAGTCGTTAAGCCGGTTGTTCAGCCCTCAAGACCAGTCAGTTGATAAGAGTTAGCAATCGACTCCGGACTCCAGTCGGTTGTTAAGCCGGTTGTTAAGGCCTCAAGTCAATTGTTAAGACCTTAGCAATCGACTTCGGGGACTATTGTGTAGTATACATGTTATCTATTTTCTGCGAGTCAGAACAGTTACCGCTATACCAAATTTATATAGTTTTTGTTATGTTTTGCTGAATAAAAGAAACATTGAGAATATGCTTATCTGACTGACTGCTTGTGCAGGAAAGGCAAAGCAATTTAATTTTTATTCAGATTTTTACGGACTGAAAGGTATATGGCTTTTTCTTCAAAACAATTGTGCCCTGGACGAGTGCTCAATGGTGGTTCAATGTTTAGCCTACCTGTCTCTAATATGTATTGCCATCTTTAGGGTCCTCATGGGATTGTGTACTTTAGGGCTGTGTACACAGCATGCTGTAAACTTCTCTGCATGTTCTGGTGTGCTCATACAATTCCCATGTGGAGTAGTCCATATGCCGACATATTATGTCCCCTGTGATTCACCCGTGCTCCTTTACTTACAGTCTGCACCAGCTACAATGCATGTACTTGGAGGATTTAACCAAAGTGTCATGATTGTGCCTGACAGACCCCCAGCTTTAGTCGCTGGTCACTAACGTTGCGCCAAAAAACACGGTTTTGGTCCTAGTTTTTTTATATTTGTTTTCACCGGTGTGAACACTGTCATACCCTGCTCTGTGCTACTATGCTCTCTTAATTTATTCTTGGCCAACGCCCATAGTCAGTGTCCTCCAGCACTCAGCTAATTACCTTATTTCCTTGCAAGTCTTTTTGATAGACAGCCTTGTATTCCAATCCGGTCTTTTGTTGCTTCCACCTATCACCTCTGTTCCTTGTTCTCTAGTCTGTTATAAAAGGGTTCCTGTGCCATTTCTCCTTGCCTGCTATACTGCCTACATATCTGAGCACTGAACAGGTATCATTTCGGGTATACCTTTATATCTGTCATCATACTGGTTACCCAGGTTTATCTGCATCCTTTCTCATTGCCTTATGTCCCCTGATGAACCCTTGCATCTGAGAAAGGGGGGGAAACGCGTCGGGCTTACCGGCTTTACCAATATATACGCATGTCTTACCCTCGTTATGTCTGTCTTTATTGTATATTCTTAGTAGGGATTAGATTTTGCGGAGCCGCCCTTTTTGGGGCGATGTCCCCGCAATTTAGGCAGTTTTATCTAGGGTAAATGTAGGTTTTTTCCACAGGCACTGCATCTTATATAGGCGCCTGTAATTTCTGCTTGGACTTCAGTCAAACATCTAAAACTGTGAGTCCTATTCTTTATTTTTTCTTTTTCTCTAGAATTTGTGTGGATTCACTTTTGGGGGTTTATTTTAAAGTATATTTAATAAATGTTATGTTTTATTGGGTTTATTTCTATGCAGTGATATTTATTTGCACCTAAAAATTAGTATCTAATTTTGCAGTGATTTGGTTACCTTTTGTGCCTGTAAGCTAGCCTGTTATTCTTTCTTGCTTTACCTGTTACCTGGCCTTGGCTATACTTACCGACTATTCCTCTGCTTAAGTGATTCTGCACTGCTTCTCCGGACTGTTGCTGACCTGGCTAGTTTGACCTTCCGTTATTGTGTTTAGTGTTTGTTTTGCCTGCGTCTTGTGCATTCACCTACTTAGTGTATCTCGCAGTCTTCGGTTGGGGCCAACCTGTTAAGTAGTCGGACACCCCCAAAAGGCAGGGAGAGTGGGTTGGGAATGGCATAAGGGCATCACTCAGTCGGTGTCTACTCGTGTGCCCCTGACCGGTTCCTCACAGAGAGCTTGAACTTAGATGTCCTTCATTATCACCCTTATCTCCTTCATTATCACTAATTCTCAGCCTTCTCTGGACAAACCTGCTCATCACACATTCCGAAATATCCGCTCCATTAATAATCAGGAACTCACAGACACCATACAATTATATTAGATTCTGATCTGACCTTCACCCCATATATCCAATCACTTGCCCGCTCCTGTCACCTGCACCTCAAGAACATCTCCAGAATCCGTCCATTTCTCACTGTGGAAACAACTCAAACTCTCATTACTGCTCTTATGCTTTCTCGTCTTGAATACTGCAACTCCTTGCTTATCGGTCTCTCTCTCTGTAAACTCTCCCCTCTCCAATCTGTCCTGAATGTAGCAGCCAGGCTCATCTTTCTCTCCCGCCGCTATACTGACGTCTCTACCCTGTGTCAGTCACTGCACTGGTTGCCCATTCAGTACAGGATACAGTATAAACTCAGCACTCTCACCCATAAAGCTCTCCACAACGCTGCCCCCCCCCCCCCCCCCCTACATCTCCTCCCTCGTCTCTGTCTACCGCCCTACCCGTGCTCTCCGCTCTGCTGATGATATCAGACTACATTCCTCAATCATCCGAACCTCCCATGCCCGTCTCCAAGATTTCACACGTGCGGCACCAATTCTCTGGAATATGCTACCGTGGGCAATCAGGCACATTCACAACCCTCACAGTTTTAAGAGGGCCCTGAAAATACATCTTCTCGGTCTGGCCTACCAATGTCCCTAACTGCTGTCACACACATTTGTCACTCCCTACACTAGGGCACTCACAGGCACTTATCTGTATATAGATGTACTGTCAGGGTGGCAGGGTCATCCATTTTTCATGTAAACCACCCCCTATTTATGTAACATGGCCGGACCATTGTAAACTTGGCACTTCTTACCGTATGTTTCACCCATACACCCTAATAGATTGTAAGCTCTCACGAGCAGGGCCCTCACACCTTGTGTCTCATTTGTCAGTACTTTTAATGTGTAATGTCTGTACGTTTACCCTTGAATTTGTAAAGTGCTGCGGAATATGTTGGCGCTATAGAAATAAAGATTATTATTATTATGTCCTGCACAAAGACAAAGCTGGCCGGCACATAGGAGCACAGGGAGACAAGAGCTAGACAACTGTGCTTGTATGACCTTTAACACCAGTTACTTTTAATATATGACCATTGGATGTGACTGCTGGGCCCTTGAAGATCACAAGACCAAGGATCCAAAATTTCCCATCTAGGGATTCAATTGCTATATTCACTGTCTATATGATTGATGGAGATAAAGCGTTTGGCTACTTTCAGAAGTCTCATAAACAGGGAATGGACTGACAGTGAGATCGGGTCACTTATTCAGATAGGAAATTTGTGGGACCATTTTCTTATGATCAGTGAGAGTCACAGTGGTCAGACCCCCACAATCATTCATTTATCACCCCTTTAAATCATGTGCCACTGGTGGACAGTACCAACAACAATCTTATAAAAAGCACAGGGATGTAGAGCAAAGGTAATAAAATAATTTTTAAATTGTGCATTTTCCATAATTTATTTTAACGCATCAATTATATTTTTTGTGCTATAATAATTTAGCTAGATTTATAGTTGTCGGGAACCTCCTTTAAGCATTCATTTAATAGTCATGTGTTTCATTGGACAGCCAAGTCCACACCCAGCTAAAGCCTGCTTTGTACCACAATTTATAATCTTAGATATGCTATTGTATCATTCTATCACATTTGTACTATTATAGAACTATGTTTGGGGTTGAACAAGTACCCACCATCCGTACTTAGCATCTCTCCTTACTAATCTGTCCTTACTGGCTCATGTGATTTAATTAAATTTGATTGGAAATTTCCAAATACAATGTTTGTAGGACCGCAGACTCTACAATATCTGCAATTATTCTAAGGAGTGCTACAAGATCAAAACAGATTTATTTACACTATCTAACATTTAGACAGTGTATACGTAGACTAGACATGTCCAGAGGAATTCAGTGTTAAAATATCCATTCACTTTTATTGAAAATAAATTATTAAAATCTTAGATCCAGCACCAACAATGTTGTAGCAGCAACCATAATCAGTGTACATGGCTTAAACGTTTCATACATCTAGTCCTTAGTCATAGCCTTACATTGATTATGGGTGCTGCTACAATATTGTTGGTACTTTATCTAAAATTTTAAAGAGGTTCTCCAGGAAAAGAAGAAAACTAAATGGATAAACTACATGTCAAAATGAAAGATTTCCTAAATACCTTTAGTTAGAAAAGTCTGCTCGTTTTGTCTAGGGGATAATCATTATAGGAAAAGAAAATGGCCGCCAAGCTCCTTCCTGTCGGTATGACAGACTTGTGGTATGAGGGACGGCTCTGTAGTGTAGAAAGGAGACACACAAATCTAATATATATATATATATATATATATATATATATATATATATATATATATATATATATATATATATATATATATATATAATAAATGTGGTGTGTATATAGAATATAAAATCTATAGCTCAGCTTTTGTGAGAAATGTGGTTTTCATAGGTTTGCCTATCAACTGTAGCTCTGTCCACTAGCTCAGTGAGGAGAAAGATCCAACATGGGGATATTATGTGATATAACAGCGTCTGTAAGTGGTTCACACACTGGATTGTGACAGATATTTGCGGTTTTTCTTTAGTATTACTGCACTACATGTTCTTATCTTTTTGGTTTCTCGCACAACCCCTTTAATGTGTTTTTCCAGTAAAAGTCAACAGATATTTTAACACTGAATTCCTCTAGGAGTGAAGCTGTTGTGTTATTTTCCAACACTCTTATGTTTAAAAAGTTGCTGGATTTCTTCGTGCCTCCTGCAGCTGGTTCACCTCTTGGAGCGGGTG
This sequence comes from Phyllomedusa bahiana, assembly GCA_025379985.1. Taxonomy (NCBI): domain Eukaryota; kingdom Metazoa; phylum Chordata; class Amphibia; order Anura; family Hylidae; genus Phyllomedusa; species Phyllomedusa bahiana. Next base: position 17,261 of record JAODAL010005404.1, on the reverse strand, counting down.
TGCTGACGATCTACATTTTTTTCATTAGATCATTAGACAGTCTTATAGTGCACCACATTTATAAATGTATGATAAATCTGGGGCATTTTCAGACACATCTGTCTAACTTTACTTAGTTAGTTGGCACAACTGCGGCAAAATTTTGGCTGACGTTTTCATATGTTAAGCCACACACCCTTAACACAACACTACGCACATTCCAGCAAAGCCAGGCTTCTTTGGCCAGATGTGTCACTAATGTGTCTAAATATGGTGTAAAGCATGTACCCAAGTAGTTTGATGCAATTGCCATGGTAAGTGTGTCCCACTGTGCACTGACAAAACCTAAAAGATCGATAAAGAGTTCACACATATTCTTCTATCACAGCACATGGATCTTTAGGGTATGTTCACACGGCTTAACTGCGGGGCGTACAGTACACCCCGCAATTACACTGAGTGTTCGGGAGCTCGCGCCGATCGGCGCGTACTCCCGCGATGCGGGGGGGCGGCAACCTGCCTGCCCCATAGACTGTCATTACTCGCAGCGCAAAAGCGCCGTGAATAAATGACATGTCAGTTATCTCCCCGCTCATATGATCGTATTGTACGCCCGGGGAGAGGAGGCGTAATCCATAGTTCTCTATGAGAACTGTGGATTACCATAATGATTGGGGCGCATTTCGCCCGTATTAGAGCGCAGTATGCTCGCAATATGTGGAGAAATGCACCCCAAAATAAGCCGTGTGAACATAACCTTAGACTGAATAATCCTCTAAGTAGTAATAAACTACTCGAAAATAATAAAGCTTGCATGTATTTTTCAAGCAGTTTATTACTACAGGCAGTCCTCGACTTACACCGTTCTGACTTACATCTATCCCTTAGTTACAAACGGAGACTTTATGAGGCATGCTGGCACTTGTAGTTCCATGTTCCACAGCAGACAGTGGCTGTAGAATGACAGGTTCCAGCATGCCACAGCAGCACCGGAGGTATTCTTAACAAGGGCACAGTTTGCAAAACATATTTAAAAACCCTTCCCTGTACTATCCGAAACTATAAAAAAACATTTTGTGCTGGAGTTATATTTCATAAATATACCTGCTCTGATTTAGATACAAATTCAACTTAAGAACAAACATTTAGGGCCACATGTATGAACCTGTTTAGGTCTAAAACTCACTCTTTTGCCCATAGGTTACTATGCGCAAAAAAGTGAGTTTTAGACCTAAACAGGTTCATACATGTGGTCCTTAGTCCCTGTCCCTTTCATAATCGGGGGCTGCCTGTACCTAGTTTAAGTCTTCGTCTCTGTTAAAGAATTATACACTCAAGAAATTTAGTTGCATCTCTCAGTTTAGTTAGAAAAATTATACCAAAGTTTAGCATGAAAGCCAAAGAAATGCAACTCTTCGTTCATTCATATTTTGACAAATTTGTCTTCAACAAATGTGTTCCAGGTGCAGTTCTAGAAAACTTCCCAACATCTAATACAATATTATATCAAAAACCCCTTTGTAGCAGTACAGGAAAAGGGACGCAGTACCTCTAGGTGATAACAGGCAGAAATATTATTTTAGAAAGTAATTTCACATGAATCATATATAGGTATGGAAACTTACACCAAATCTGTTTTCACAGAACAAATGGTTGTAAAGGGATTCTTTTTATATTGTTTCTATACGTGTTCATTCAGTAACTGTCATGATTATGGAATAGTAACTCTGAACCAGGGGGATCTACAGAGCATTTATTATATCTACAAATAGTATAGTAGTTTCAGGCTACGGGAAACCCTGTCCAGCGCTTAATATTGGCTTATCTTTACCAACTACAGATGTTACGTTTGTGCACCAAACAATATTCTCAGAAGTCAGCATATCATTTTAGTGGCGTTTCTAATCCGATATTAAACTCTGCATTTTACACATAAGCAAGCAGAAAATCCATCCAAAGACAGTAAAATGGTTTCTATATTTGATTTTGTAATAGGTCAGCACACCCTCCTGCTTTCCTTCTTGCTTATATCTGGCACTATATTTAAAGGTCAAGTATTTAAAGGGGTTTTCTGATGCTACAAAATGCTCCTTAGTGTATTGGGGTATGATGAAAAATAGAAGAATACTCCCCTTCTAGATGCTCTCGTACCATTGCTGAGGCTATTACGGTGATCCTGGCACTAGCCTTGCCTGTTCCTCCTTCACGTGACAGCCATTCACAGGCTGCAGCGGTCACATACAGGATGAATGAGCAAGTCTAATGTTGGGATCACTGGGATGGCCGCAGTGATGGAACAAGAGTGTTAAGGAGGCGAGTATTCTTCTTTTCTTCTATTTTTCACCATGCCCCGTTGGACTAACAACCATGTTGCAGCATCAGAACACCCCTTTAACTTTCTATAATCTTTGGCACTATACAGTGGTCCCTAGAGTTACAATGGTCTCCAGATAAAATACTTTCGACATACAATGATCTATTTAGGACATTGTATGTTGAGTGTGGATTCAAGATACAGTGTCCTAGACACTAATCCAACCAATTATGAAAAGTTTACTCATAAAATCTTTGCATTAGTAAAGTGTATGTTGTGATTGGAGGTCTTGTTACACCTTTCTACAATACAGTGCAGTACTACGTGTTCTGTACTGCTCTTACTAAGCTGGGATGAGTGGCTCCTTTGGATACCAGATGAGGGTAATTTTGGTACATTGTGAATAAAGTATACAACCCCAAAAAAATAACCTCACTAAAAAAGGGATTTCCAGCTCTTTCTGATGTTCTATGTAAGCAACAGCTTTATCTTTATTAGTTATATGCATAACTTTCTTTCAACTTTTGTATTATGTTGTTGACATTCGGGACTGTGGAACCAATTACCAGTTTTCCATAGCGTTATGGCTTCAACATACAATGGTCACCCTGGAACCAATTAATATTGTATGTTGAGGGATCACTGTAGTTATTTAGTTATGACTAGTGTTGAGCGATTATTATCGACAAAGTTGAAATCGGCACAGTTTTTATGTTGATCGAAATTTTTAGATCATGCGATAATTTAGGGCTGTTTATCTGTTGCATCATCGGGGGCGTGGGTTTTGCCATGTAAGCTGTAGGCAGCATACACTTTGTTGAGCTTCCGTGCTGATTCAACATTATCAACGCGAGGACAGCTTGAATGCTTCAAGAAGCAGAGAAGATGGCCAAGATACAAGTCCCCCTTCCCTAGGGGATATCCCCATTTTCAAATTTCTTTTTGACACTCCTGGGACTGTGATGGAGAGGAATCGCCCTTACCGTGATCCCAGCCATCTTCCCAGTGAGAGCTGCGCAAGAGCCACGGAAGAGAAGAGCCGCCTCCGAAGAGGTGAGGGGACCGCATTAGGAAGCGCTAAAAATCACCTGCTGGACGGACGGGAACACGATCCAGCTGCCTCCAACAGAACGGTATCGGTTGATCGCCTCGGCTGAAACAGCCCGGAGAGCCGGCAATCCGCGGAGAACCAGCCCGTCGTCCTCATGCAGACCGGAGCGTTGCCATCACCCCAGGTTACCACCGGACTGAGACTGAGGTTTACAATCTGTGACGCACACCGGGGAACTTCCCCTCTGAGAGTCCGGGACTGTCACTATCGCCGGAGCTCGACCGGTGCTCCCGTGGGGAGCCCTGGAACATGGACACCATCGCACCCCCATCTGGGTTGCAGCAGGCGGCCATCTTGAGCAGCCACATGGCGTCTCACCAGTCGCCACAGCAGCCCCGCAGCCCCACACGCAGACAAGGGGACACTGCATCTGCAGCTTCTCATACCCCCGCTTGTGACCTCGGTCCCTTGAACTCTGGCTATGGGGCTTACAACCCTAGAGATCCACAACGAGTGATCCCAACATTAAACAGAGGGATCCCTGGAGGACTGGCTGCGGATTCATCTGCAAACTGGGCAGCTGAGAGCCCCCCTTGTAACCTCCAGCCCGAGGAGGAGCATAACCCCCTGTGCGCAACTGACCCCTCACACTCACTGGGGCTGAACCCCCTCCTGCCTGGGTCTCCAAACAGGGCCCTGTACCGCCACACGGCGTACCTGATCAAGCTGCAACTACTGATCATGCTGCTACCCTTCGGAAGGGAATGGCTTACCCCCAGAGTAACAGACCGTGCGTATCTCCTGGCAAGGACTTCGGGCAGCGGTATCAACCGCAGGGGAATACCAGCACACCCTACGCCACTCCGTTACCCGCTGTGCACCAGGCGGAGTGGTCTACTCCACCGGCGCCTTTGAGAAGTGAGGAACAAGGGCTACAGCTGGTTGATAGGCGAATCTCTTTGCTGCACGACGACCACTGGAATTCAAATCCGGGCTCCCCCACTTGGGAGTGCAGTCCCGGCCCAGCCCCTCTGATACCACCGGATCGACCTCAAGTCTCACAGCCCCAGGGGAGAAAGATCCCCTCCAGCTATACAGCTCTGCCCCAGACCGAAGATGCCCTTCAAGCTCTGGTGATAGCACCAGTAACTTCTGGTCGGTACGATCTCTCCTACCAATCCAGAGAACGACCTGCAGCAACTCGGCAGAGATCTCCGGGCAGCATGGCAACGGGAGCTCCAACCGGTACAGACTGAAGTAAAGGATCTACAGAGTAAATGCCAACACCTTGAGTCAGTACAAACCTCACAATTCTCACTATTACAATTCTGTGCTTCATCTATTAATATCGCACCATTTTTGGCGTTCCTGTTCATTTTGGCTGGCCAGCAAATCAGCTTACCAGAATTGAGCTGGTAGATGTGTGTGCGACGTCATGGACTGGGATGTGTATGGTTGCGAATATTGTTTGGGTGGGGCCTGGAAAATCACATGACATCGTTTTTTACATAGAACAGCCCTTCCTGTTTAATGATCTGTGTTCAGCGTATCTTAGCAGTTAGGACGTGCGATCTGCCTGTGTCCAAACAGCTCAGCAAAATAATTTCTATTTCTTCACAGAGGAAAGCTCTACTGTTAGCTGTTGATCCATTTACAACTTAGTGTAGATCGAAGATTGAAGATTTTATTGTAGTTAGCTAGAGAATTTTAAAGGAGCATATACGCTGTAAAAGTCACTTTGCGAGAGCGGGGTGGGGGGGGGGCGCGGGCGAAACACAAGGACAAACCACTATAAAGAATAATGGAATAAAGTTTCAGCAAGACTTAGTGTAGAACATTGCACTGCAATAGCTTTTATTACTAAACAGTTGTTCTATTGGAATTATTTCATGGATTTGGCATGCTGTACTTATATTTAGGATACCACATCTTTTCTAGTAACTGCAGGTCTCTTTGTTAGGTGCCAAAAACTCCACCCTTTTATTATCAGTATACATTTAGATGGTGTTCTTTTTCAATTTTGCCATTCCAGCTGTGTGTTATAGCCACCCCTTGCAGTTAAATTAGAATCCAGCGATTTTGTAGTCAGCACATGTTGATAGGTGCCAAAATACCTTTTATTAATCCGAAATACATTTCAGATACGGGTTTTTTTCTCTTTTGCGCACTACATCTTTGTTCATGAGGCACCTTGCAGGTTAAATTTGAATCAGCAATGTGTAGTTACCACAGGTGAATTGATAGGTGCAAAAAAAATACATTGTATTATCGAACATACATTACAGATACTGTGTTTTTTTCACTTTGCCGCACTTACTGCTTTGTTTAATTTAGGCACTTTGCCACTTAAATGTGAATGCAGCAATTTTGTAGTCACCACAGGTGATTTGAATAGGTGCCAAAAATAACTTTTATTATTTTTTAGAATACTTTTTATTTTAGATACGTGTTTTTTCATTTGGCGCAGGCCTGCCTTTTGTTGTTAGATCTACTTGCAGTTAAAATGTGAATACAGCAATTTTGTTTGATTTGAGGGAATTTTGAGAATAGCTTTTGTGATTTGCCGTCTTGTTATAAGAGACTGTCCAAAACTCTTCCTACTTTTCCAAATTTATATTATTTCTGAACATGGAGCGAAGTTCAGGTGGTATGCGAGCGTTGTGGGGGGGTAGGACATGGAGGTGGAGGTACGAGAGAATGGTGCTCCTTCCTGTGCTGGCGGGACCAACACGCATGCCAGCGGATCGTCAGTTGCAGGACCGTCAGGCCTGTCATCAGTTGGTCAGGGCCATGTGAATTCAGTACACGAACCAGCGTCGCCATCTGTCTTCGTGGTATTGCAACTGCATCCAGCAGTCTTACTCTGACCTCCAGTCATGCATCAAATGTCGTCATCAGCATCATCAGCATCCGTCAAAACATGAAGCAGCCACAAATGTCCAACTCGTGTCACCCACCACTGTTGACTTATCCATTTTCTGAAGACATCTTTGATGTCAAATGCGGTTGGGTCAGGAAGGCATGTTAAACGATCAGAAGGGCCAAAGAGGTGTATTTTCTCTGCTCAGACGAACAGTTACTGATGCAATCAGCGTGAGGAGAAGGAAGCCGGTCAATCGGCAAAATCCTCCGGCCTGCGTCGGCAAAGCTTGCAGTCCCTCTTGATTGTAGCCGCAGCTCCTGGATGCAGAATGTCGACGTACCAAGTCACATTGTGTTGAATGATGATGATGACGGGACATTGCGGATCCAACGTGGGTCTTTTCAGGCAGAATTTTGCTTGCGAGCGCTTTCATCACTGGAAGAGGAGGAAAGACGATGGGCGGTAGTGTAAGTCGGGTCCGCCTCGAAAGGGAGAGGGCGGTCGCAGAAGTACGTGAAATGATCCGCCAGCCACGGGTCAGCGCAAACCCCGTTCTCGCTTATCCGCCGTCACAAAAAGGTCCTGGACCTCTCCAAGCCTGGGGCCTTCTTTGAGCAAGCCTCTGATTCACCCAGCGATGTCATATGCCGCTTTGCCGTAAACGCATAAGTAGAGGCAAGAACTTTAGGTGGTTAGACCACAACAAATGTCTCTAGTTCACATACAGACGAATGCATGAGTTGAAATGGGAGGCAAACACTTGGCCAAAAAAAAGGCCAGACCGACGCCGGTGCTCCAACCACTGTCACACCCTCTGTCATCGCCTCCTTCCTCCCCGCCTCCACTAAGCGTTTCCTCAAGCTTCCCATGTCTCTTCAGAGTCATGATCAGGGATTCAGCTCCGCTTCAGCCTACACCGTAGCTCCGAGTACAACAGCACCACACAGAGACCATAATACCATTCTCTTCCGCCAGTTTGAGAACTGCACGCGTACAGGGCCAGTTCTAGCAGCCAGCCTTCTGCTCTTCCAGGTTTGGGTGAAGAAGGGGGGGGGGGGGGGGAAAAAAGAAAAACTTTAACCATACCTATCTAAAGCAAAAGCCTGAATGTCGGCAAATTGCCAGGCTTTTGGCCTTGGAAATGTTGCCTTTTCCGTTCTGGCTGGACACGATGGGTTCCGCAGTCATGGACCCTTGCCTGTCCAATACCAGATGGCGAGCAGGCATTTCTTTGCCAGAAAAGCACGTCCTGCCCTGCCGCCAGCACGTGTCATCTAAAATTTCAAGCGCGCGTTGTATGCATCTGTTGGCCGGAAAAAGTCCATTCTGAACAACGGGAAACAGTAAGCACGGCCAAGGCCGCTATATCTCTGTGACAGCTCACTGGGTGAGCTGGGTGGATTTTTGGGGGTGACGGTGGCTTCAGGCTCGGCGCACGCTCTTCAAAACGAAAGGGATGGTGCAGGGTTCTTTCCCCAAGGTCCTCTGGTGGCTTTCACGTGCCCAGAGAAACCAGGCCGGTTAAAATTAAATCTGTCTTGGAACCGTCCACACACAGGTCAGGAGTTTGTGGAGGCTCTCCGCAACGAGAGTCCGGCTGGCTGGGTGCCAACAAACTTGTGCCAGGCAAGGTGGTGTGCGTAACGGGCGAAATCTGCTGACGCCCTTAAGATGGGTAGGCTGGAGCACATCCTTTGGGCCTGGCACATGTCATAAAACCTTGTCGTCCAAAAAATTTCTAAAGAGTACCCGGGTCGGGACTGCTCTGCTGAGGAAGGCTCGAAGTCTAAGTTCGCACTTCCGCCGTTCCACCTGCTTCGCCCCGCCTGGCTGCGTTGCAGCGTAAAGCTCGGCCTCCCGTCAACCGTCTCATTGTTGACGTGGCAACAGCTGGAATTTTCCACCTCACATGCTCCAGCGATTGTGCGCGCGAAATGCCATTACGCAGTACGGGAAATGACACATGGCCTGGACAAGCAGCGGTGCGGACCTCGGGGTGTTGAGCCACCAAGAGTGGAGGCAGGTGAAAGAGCTCTGACCATCCTTGCCAGGTTTTTAAGAAGCAAACCCAAAAAGGTCGTGCGGACAATGCCCTTGTCAGCATGAGCATTGTGGTGATCTTAAAAGTTTCTGGAAAAACCGATCGGTTGGGAACACTCTTGAAATACAAACCCCGTTCATTTTAGGGGGTTTTTCAGGGTGATGCATCATCTCAGGCAAAGGTCAGGGCTGTGTTTGAAGCTGTGCCGGAGGCAGGGAGGAGGAGGAGGTTTTCCTAGGACACCGACTTAACGACGTCCCTGCCTTGGAAAGAGGTTGGCGCGAATTAGAAGCGGAGGACGAAGATGATGAAGATCAGTTAACTACATTCCCTCGACCCAGAGGCTTGGGAAATCAAGGCTCAATCTCACACAAGAGTGCTTGGATGCTCCATTTCCTCCAACATGATCCTCGCATTAAGGCCATCAAAATGAACAACAGTTACTGGGTGGCCACCCTCCTGGATCCCCGGTACAAAACAAAACTCAGCACTTTCCTTCCACCCACCCAAATAGAGAGTAAAATGCAGGAAATGGAGACTTGCTGATTAATCAACTGGAACATCTGTTGCATCTGCTTACGTTCCCCAATTTTACGGTGGAACAACATCAGGACGTGACAGCAGTAGAGGCCAAGTAGCCGTAGCGGCAGCAGCAGCAGGTAAGGTGGCAGAAGCCTAATGAGTGACCTCTGGCAATTTTTTTTTACACCTCACCAACGCATGCAATGCAGGGCACACATCCAACACACAGAGACCAGCTTAAGATCATGGTGCACGACTATCTGCGTCTCAACACCAATGTTTTTGTATGTTTTTTCCGGACCCAATAGACTTCGGGTATCCAAAATGGACGAATGGCCAAACTCGCTCGCCACGCCATAGAGGTGTTGTCCTGCCAGCAGCCAGCGGGCATATCTGAGCGGACCTTCAGCACAGCTGGAGGAGTCATTACAGACAAAAAGCATCCGGCTTTCCACAGATAATGTGGACGTTTGACTTTCATCAAGATGAATCAGGCATGGGTCTCTGATGATGTTGTGGCCCCAATTGCGAGGTCACCGATTAGTTGCCGGTCTACTTCACATTTTCCCCTTCAAACAGAAATGGTTTCCCCTTGAAAAATGTTTTTAAAATGTATTTCTTTCTGCAATTTTTATTTCTTTTTCCCCAAAAGTTCATTTTGCTGGTTTTGCTGTGAGGAGACTGTAAAAGGGCAGCAAAGGGTTTTATGACAACACCGTATTCCATTTATCACTTTTTCTTTAGAAGTTTTCGCATTGTCAATGGTTTTGAGGTCTGTTGCTGTGAGATACAGCTATAATTTTTGGCCCTTTGGAACAGAAATGGGGCTTTTAAGTGGCTTTTTCTCCCTCACAATTTTTAAATTTGGTGGAAGCCCTTTTTTTTAATTTTTTGGGGTCATGAAACTGTGAGATACAGAAATTAACCCAAATGGCCCATTGGAACAGAAATGTGGCTTTTAAGTGGATTTCTCCCTCCCCAATTTTTAACAGGGGGTTTGAGAAGTCATTTTTTAAAATTTTTTTGGGCCCATGCTGCTTTGAAATGCAGGAAATTTACAACGGGGCCTAGAAAAAAAAAAATGTTGTTTCTAACAGAAAATTTGTTCTTCAAAATTTTGGCCCCAAAGTGGTTTAAAGGGGTCATCCCTTTTGAATTTTTGGGGGAAATTTTTGCTTGAAATGCACTATACTCCCGGGTTTTCCTTTTAAAAAAAAAAATGTTGTTTCTAACAGAAAATTTTTTCTTCAAAATTGGGTCCAAAGTGGCTCGGGGTCATGCTTTAAAATTTTTTGGGGGGCTTTTTACTTTTGAAATGCAGCTTTACTACAGGTCCTATTATAAAAAAATGTTTTTTTCAAAAACAGACATTTGTTCTTACAATTTTTCAAGAGTGGCTAAAGGGGGGGAAGGGGTGGGTGTTCCAAAACAGGAATAGGTAGGACACTGTTAAGGGGACACATTTTGAAAAAAAAAAAATAAACTTGTTTTTGCAAGATTTTAAAACATGCTTAAATCCCTGTTTTGAGAAAAAACCATTTAATACAATTAAAAAAAGAGAAACAAAAAACATGGGGGATTCCATCCAAATTTTAAAAAATGGTTTTCTAAAATTAAACTACAAAAAAAACTTGCATGTACAAAATAGCTGGAAAAAAAAATTCCTCTAAAATTGTACAAGGGGGAAAGGGGAAAAATTTGGGACCAGATGTAGGTTTTTTCAGGGGCCCATGGAGTAGGAGCAGGGACAGAGAAAAAAGGGTACAGAGACCCTTTTTCTCCAGCACGTTGAGAAAATGAGAAAAAAAAATCCCAAAAAAAAGGGCCCCTTTGGGGGGAACAAAGCGTTAACCCCCCGTTTTTCCAAAGTAAAGGGCTAAAATTTGGTCCCACTCATACGGAGGGGCAAGCGCTACCCGGGTACGGGGACAGTAAAATGTCCATTTAAAAACAAAAAATGGTGGTTGAAAGACTCCTTTTTCCCGGCACTTTTTAATCTGGGGGTCAGACGGGTTTTAAAGGGTCTTTTTAAAAGGTAGGACGGGTTTATTTAAATGTCCAGTTCAAAAAAAAATGGTGTTAAAAGACCCCTTTTCCCCTTTTCCCCTTTTTTAATTTTTAAATTTTGGGGGTCAAACATTTTAATGGTTCCCAAACGGTTCAAAAGGGTTATAGCCCAATGTCCATTCAACTAAAATGGGGTTAAAAAGACCCCTTTTTCCCCGGCATTTTTTTAATCTTGGGCCCAAAAGGTTTAATGGTATTCTGCGGTACAGCAGGATAGTCAATGTCCAGTAAAACAAAATGGTGGTTGAAAGACCCCCCTTTTTTCCCGGCATTTTTTAAATTTGGGGGTTTCATGGGGTTTTGGGGCTCATCGGGCGTTCCAGGAAAAGGGATTTTTAAATGTCCAGTTCAATTTAAAATGATGGTTAAAATCATACTGCCTTCTGGCATTTTTTTTAAAATTTGGGGGTGTTTGCTTTTTTAAAGGGGGGCCCATGCTGTGGTACAAGAAAGGGATAGGGAATGGTGTGTGTTTTTTTTCGGGTGGTTTTTAAAACCCTAATGGTTTGCCTAAGATGTGGGCCCCGTATCCATTTGACTGTTGTGGATGTTAATTCCAGCTTCCCCACCCTTTTTGGGGTTTTAAGAAAAAAGGGTGTTGTTGCTCTCCCAAGACTTTAATGGTCATCGATCATAATCTGCATCAAATATCGACTTTCTTCTGATGATGGTCGACTATCGACCATCGACCTTTGTCGTTACCCAAACGTAATCGCCCCAAAAACAATGTTTTTAAATCCCCTTCTAAAGGGCTCTCTGTTTTCCCCAAAGTGACCGCCCTTTGTGTACCCCTTTTTCCCCCTGTTGTTTTTTTCTATTTTGATAGCAGGGGGGATGTCATCACCAGGCACGGGGGCAGTGGGGAAACCCTTTTTTGTTATTGATTTCCAACAAAAGACAGTAATTACTTTTACTTTAGCTCAGCATTTTTCCCCTTCCTAAAGGGAAGGAAATTTTAATTAATCTAATAATTAAACATAATAAACGAGAACTCTGAATACACAGGGGCTCATGGGGAAAACAAAAATTAAACCCAGGAAGTGACAGAGCAAACGCATTATTTAATTTATTCATCCTATGAAACTTTGAGTTTTGGACAACCCCTTTTAATAAAACCCTTACTTTACACTTGTTTTTTTTTTAATACATCTTGCTTCTTTTTCACTTTCCCCCCCAAAAATTTGCAAAAACTCAAAAAGGGGATTTTTAAAAGGGGGGTTAGGGGTTTTTAATATTTACATCTAAGATATTGTTTTTTTTTTTTTTTGGTGCAATGGTGTACATTTTATCTATTTTTTTAATAGAGATTTAATTTTTGGTGTACTGTTTACCAAGATCTTTGTAGAATAGTATTGTCTATATTTTATGGAGTGAATTTAGTTAGATATGTGGTTTAATACCTATTTTGAGCAGTACAAAATATTTTATTTTTTTTATTTATTTTTTTATTTATATTTTTTTTTCTATATTGTGGTTTAGTTGCCTTTTTTGCTGAGGTGTTTTTCATCAATTTTTTTTTTTTTTAATCCCCTTTTTGGGGATTTGGTTTTTTTTTCCCTTTCTAAAAACTCCTAAAAATAATTGAGCATGAAAACCATTTTTTTGTGGTTATAACTACTCACAATTTAAACATATTTTATTTTTCAATGAAAAACTAGGTTAATTTTTTTAAAACAATTTTCCATTATATTGATTTGACCCAACATGTGCCTCACTCTTTAAGAAATTCGGGGTCTTTTTCCCTGTTTGGGCCAGTTAATTTTTTGATCCAATAGATTTGTTTTCATAGGCACCATTTTGCTATAGACACACTCCCATGTGTTTTTTCCCCTCTTGGGCGGGCTCGGGTTAATACGATAGAAAAAAATTAATTAAAACCCCATTGAAACATATATTGGACGGCAATGATTTCATCAATGTTAGTGCTTTGTAGATCGGCTATATCTGTTTTCCTTTTGTCATCTTGTACATACTTCTGCCACTGAACTACTTGATCCTTGGGTGGACTTTTTCCATAGCCTACCTATTTCCTTTGGCTATCCTTTTTTTGAAATAAAACCCTTTGGATGTAGTTTTCCCCGGGGAAAACCGCAATTTTTACTTTTTTTGGAAATGGGTTTTTGGGTTTTTGAATTTTTTGTCACCCTTTTTGGGTTATCATATAAGACGTATATCAGTAGTGACTAGTTGTTTAGTGATAGGGACAGCCATGCATATATTTTGTTCCATTGGAGTCCCCTTAAAACACCCCGGGAGAATTTTTTTAAACCTTTTTCCCTTTTGGGTTTGAAAGGGAAAACAGGATCAGGTCAATTTTTTTGTTTATTTTTGCACACAAACCTTTTGGGGACTTTTGAAAAGTGCCATAAATTCCCCCTTAAAAACACTTTAACCGTGGTGCTTTTTTTCAAAGTATTTTGGGTTTTAAAATTTTTATTTTTAAAATATAGGAAAAAAATGCCTGAAAATTTCATTTTGGGTCATCCTCATACCTTTTTTTGGGAATTTTTTTTAAAAAGAAATTTAATAAAGATTTTGTACTCTTAAAATGATGTATTGCTCCTATCTTTTGGGTATATAGGGGATCATCACTGAATGGGTCATGTGAGTCTTTATATGTGTTTATACATACTAGATAGAATAATATATTAACCCATTCCATATAACTGATATTCTTGTGCTATTGCAATGTTTTGCATCTCAATTTTTTAGTATCATATTTTGAGAATCATAAAAGTTACATTTCAGGATTTTTTTTAAGTGATTTTGCTTTTGTGGTGCTAAAACAGTGTAAACTGGGTTTTCCAAAGAATTATTTTGCCCCAAAAAACCTATTAGTCCCAAAAAACCCCTTTTTTGAAATAAAAAATGCAAAAAAAGTGGAAAAATAATCTCAAAATGTAGCGTTGGCTCCATTGTGGGTAATTAACTTTGTTATACAGGTATTTGTTATCTTTTCCCCCTTTGGGTTTTTATAATTTTCAGTGATAGGGAAGGGGAGGGGGCTTTTTGTTTTTCACTCTATTTCCACTACATTTGTTATTTAATGTAAGCTTAATACTCACCTCATATTGGTGGGAAATTTTTGGGTCTAAAAACTTTTTTGCTTTTTTTTTTGGGTTTGGGCATTGCATGTATGTATTTTTTTCTTTTTGCTTTACTTTTTAAGGCTCGTTTTATACAATTTATACTTTTCTATGGTTTAATGGAGGTTGTTCTCTCCAGGAGATGTCAATTTATTATGGTGTGCCCTCACTTTTATTGTTTATGAATTATTTTGCCTTTTCTAATGTTTTAAATTTGTCTTTTCTCTCTGTTTTGCCAGTTTATTTAAACAAAGTTCCTATATTAGTAATTGGTATCAATTAAAGACAAACTATGCAAGTTCATAGATCCCTTTCTTCTTTATTTGTGAGTATGTTGTTTTGGGTGTGCAGCATTTGTTGCACCTTGTAGTATTTAGGCAATGCCACCCTTATTTTTCTTATTTAACAGGAATCCTAATAGAGCAATGATCATGTTCTGCTTTCTTAAGAGCCTTTAATGGAGTGCTATAGTTCCTGAGAACCTTCTGTCATGTATTATGTGTGTGTAAGATGAGAAAAGGAAGCATTTAAGGTAATATAGGTTAAAAATGTCTATTTAAGCATCTGCTATTAAATTGCATCATTAACTTAAACCATAATTGGGCCCCCGGCCCCCCCCCCCCCCCCCCCCCCCCCTTTTTTTAGCAATATGAAAATATTTCTGTGTTTCCTATACACTAATAGGATAAAAGGTTTATTTTTTATTTCCCACATTTTTTGATTACTGGGTTCCTTGTTTTGTACCCGCAAAAAACCAGAAAAAGGTTTTTAAAATTCCCTTAAAGTGAATTTTAGTTTACCAAAAAACCCAAAACCCGGAATTAAAAATTTTTAAGGGGAAATTTTTTTTCAATTTTTTCAATGTAATCAAAATTACCCAAAACCCTTTTTAAAAAAAAAAAAACAAACCAAAACAACCCAAGCATTGCCCATAGTCATACACAATTCACATTTCCCATGTTTGCTCTTATAGCCCATCAGTAAGTTATATATAGGGCTAATTACATCAGCATGCATTTGATTAACATAGGTTCTCCTTGAACATATACAGCCATGGATGTAGCTGAAGGCACATAGGCCCTAGTACAAAACTTCAGCATGGGCCAGGACAAACAGCGTTTGGGCCCTTAAAATTTTTAACAACAGGTTTTTCCCACTTTTGTGACAGATTCCTGCAATGTTTCATGGGTTTTGAAAAAATTTTTTGAAATTTTCTTTTGGGGTTTTTAAGGGGGAAAATAATATTTTTTTATTTAAAAATTTAGGTGTGGGAAAAAAAAGTTAAATTTACTTACCTGTCCCATGCTGCTGACATTCTGCAGCTCCCCAGGATCTGCTCCTCTTCACTTCTGGGTTCTCCTTCCAACACAAAGGGAAAGGGCCCTTTCTACATTGGCTTGTAGGGGGGAGGAGCAAAGAAATATGCCTTTGAAAAGGCAGTCTTTTAGACCCTGTCTCTTTCAGGGCTTAAGTGGTTTTTATGAATGGCCATTATTTGACCTATGGCAACCATGTTTTGGGGGACCAATGTTTTAAAAAGGAAAAACCCCCCCTCTTTTTTTCACCTAGATGCCCAAAAGTTTATTTTGGAATTTGGGAAACTGAGGGAGCTGGTTTTTCTGGTATATAACCCAATTTGGGTTCCAATGCATTTCTCTGGGCAGAGTTTCTGTGCCTGCACAACTCTGTGATCTATCAATGCAGCCACAGCTTGTGGTAAGAGGAGCATGTTGGATCCTGTGGTGCAACCACTGTAACCCCTGTAGCTATGCCATCGTACACACCATATCACACCCCCTAGTAAATGAAAAATTTTTTTTTAAAAGCAAAAACAAAATTTCCCCCATGGGTTCCCTGCACCCCCAGCTGATTTAGAGGGGTCAGACATAAACCACATATGGATCTTTTGCAAAAAAAAAAGTATTTCTAACCCATGTTGTATACTTTTCAAAACCAAAACCATCCCAAACCCCTGGGCAAATTAAAAAAAAAAAATATAGAAACTTTTTCCATTCACCCCGTTCTTGGATGAAAAAGTAATTTTTCCCAAGTTAAAAAATGTTTAAAAGCAAAAAAAAAAATGGCAAGTGTAAAGGTTTTTAGGGGGACATTTAAAAAGTTTCTCATTATGATGGTTTAAAAGAACCCCGGGTAAAAGTGACTCAAAAAAACAGATTTCCGGGAGTGTTCTGGTTATGCAGTGGTTAGTACCTGCCCAAAAAAAGTTCAAAAAAAAGGACAAAATAGGGGAAAAAGTTAAAAAGGTCCCTAAGCGCCCAGGCACATTGATGTACACATGGAGTAAAAGGGAAGCCTAGCTGGTCCGGGCCCCAAAAAAAAAAATGGCATGTTGTACAAATGGGCCAAAAAATTAAAAAGCAGACCCGGGTGGCAAATAAAGGGGAAGGGGGGCCAAAGGGGAACCCCTTCCTTTCCCCAAACAGGAAAAAGGCGCAAAAAAAGGTATGGAGTGAGTGAAAATTTTAAAATTTGGGGGGGAGGAGTGGGGCGCTACATGCCTTTTTTTGCCTCAGCACCAAATTTCCCCCCTTTTCCCACCTTGGGAAAAAACTACAATAAAAAGTTATCAGGACACACACTGTTTTATAGTGTTCTGTGTAACCACTGGTTCAGAGCACCCATGTTCCTATTTGTCCATTGCCAATCTTCTACAATGGGCCCCAAAACAAAGAACGGGAAATGAAAAAATTTTACACATAGGGACAAACTGTGGGCGTGTGTGCTACTTACATAAGAAAGAGAAAGCACCAGGAAGCATTATGACATTCTTTGCAACATACCATCTACCTAAACATTGTTGCAGATCAAGTGTGCCCCTTCAAACCAGCAGTGTTTTCTAATGGCAGTGACATCCTTTAGGAGGACAATATGCCGTAGCACATTGCAAAAATTGTTCAGTAATTGCTTTAGGAACATGACAAAAAATTTCAGAGGCTGACTTTGCCTCCAAATTCCCCAGATCTATATCTGATTTGGGAAACTTTGTTAAAATGCAAAGGGAAAAAAAGTCCAATGTATGGAGTCCCCACCAACTTACAGGGCTTTAAGGATCTTCTGCTAACATATTGGTGGCTACTTTAGAGGTTTTTTGGTTTCCATTCCCTGATGGATTTAGAGCTGTTTTGGAGGCACAAGATGTAACTACATAATTTTAGGCTTTAATGTTATGGCTGATTGGTGTATCACAGCTACTATAGTCTATTGAGAGTGAGGTGCTCGTCATGTAACAAGTTTGTAGTCAGTGGTTGTAAATTCTCAGTAATCATTAAATAGTGTTGGGCCCATTTTCGTTGGCTATTTGACTCAGGCGATAGTCG